>VXBX01002152.1:610044-637305 GCA_013400415.1 Scytalopus superciliaris | reverse complement strand
TTTTGTCAGGAGAGGATTTTATGCTTGATCCAGAGGAATGGTACTCGAGTGCCAGAGTAAAGGGCATCCCTACAAAATACAAAATAGATGAGTTGATACAGGAAAACTGAATTAGGAATTCAAAAATGTCTTAAAAGATTGAGAGAGTGTTTCAGAGGGAAAAACTGGAAACAATTAAAGAAGATTGAAAATTACAGAAAGAACAGCCTAGAGGAAACCATGGCTGGTATAAAAGATTGACTAAAAGACATAAAAAAGGAAGAGAAAGGAAAGCAGAGGAAAAGAAAAAAAATTATAGACACAGTAAGCTATTATAGCTCTCTTGTTTTATGGAGGGTTAGCTTTATTCCAAATTTTGTCATCTCTCATTTTTATGGTGGATTTAGCCACTTTCAATAAAACATGAGACTGTTTTGCTGGCCCTTGACCAGATGCAGTTGTGGCAGGGAAACTGCTGATACTGAGCTTTGTGGGCATGGCTCCTCTGAAAGTACCAGCATCTCCCTGTCTGCAGATGGGACAGCTGGGAGGCTTCACTGCCTTTACCATCAACTCTTGGATGGGCAGTTGACACTGAGGCAATTGTTGTGCTGTTTTTGATTTCAGTGATTTTCTTACTTGTTTCTTCTACATTTTACCCCCACTTAACAATGAGAGTGAACAGGTGCTTTTGGTGTTAGGTCAGCAAAAGAGGAAGGTGCAAATGTACTGATTCTTATTCATGCTGAACTTCTGTATACCCCCCTAGGATACATGCCAGCTCCTTCCAGAAGAGTGTGAGGGGAGCTTTTATCTGTCAACATTTTCCAAGATCATCTGTTAGTCACCCTAGATAAAATAGGCTTCTCCAGGAAGCAAATGGATATAATCAGGGCTCTTTATTTCACTTTAGAAGTAGACAGTAATTTCAGAAATCTCTAAAATGTCTCCTGAATTTCTATATTGCCAGCTACATTACTTTGGAGAAAATAAGTTCTGTCAGAACCAAGAAGGTTTAAACTTTTACTTATGAATGACTTTATACCCGACTTCAGTATTTCTGATGTATATGACTCTAAGGTAGAAGATGTAAAAATTTTACAATAATTACTAAGCCTTGTAGCCAAAAGGGAAAAAAAATTAGAATCAGACTTCTGTGCTGGAACTTTAACCTATCAGAATTCAATCAGGCTCAGGTTTTCACACTGGCCAGGGACATGCTATAGAATGCTGAACAGGAGTCTTTATCTAACAGTGACACCTGAGAGTGTTAAATTACAAAATAATTTTCAAGTCCAACTACTGGAAATACTTCTTCTACTTGGGTTAGTCACAGTTCACAAGCAGGAGCAATTTTACAACTTTATACTTCCAGTGACATCTTATTTCAATACTTTTTTTAAAAACCCTGTCTCCTAGAGTTTTTGTCCTATGCTGTTCCTAGAAGACCTACACTATAAAAGTCAAAATCTATCAGGAATGAAAATGTTTCTGTGGAAAGGTGACTCAACTATGCATTAACCACTAATGAAAAGCATGACTTGAGAAAACTTTCATGTTTAGAAAAAACTAAGTCTGTGTCTATTGACAAATGTTGAGTTCCAATGTTTGATTTCCAGCCATAATCAATATAATGGGACTGATCATATAGGCAAAGATAAGAGCATGAACAACTGTTTTTGAGGTGCCATTAGAAGCAAGGAACAATGTTTAAAAAGCAAACTGATGTTAATTAACAAATAATTAGTTAACTAGCTAAGTATCCTCATATGGGGTGAAATGAGGTTTTATTTTAATTAACGGGTATTGTTCTTACTACTCCTCTTGCGGGGCGGGGTGTTAAAACAATTTAATATGTTAAAATATCCATTCAGGGCTTCTCAAGGATGAACCTGTGAAGAGAGGCTCTTAGGGGAAATTATTTGAGTTAAGCTGTAAAATGTCATTGATCTTTTTTTTTTTTTTTTTTTTTCCCCTCCTAAATTTGATGATAATTTGTTCTCCTTTATTTGTCCAAAAATCTAATATTCTTCATTTCTGAACAAAATGAAACAGAGATATAACTCTATTCACACAATTAAGTAATTTTATATTTATATTGGGCAGTTTTACTACAGAATCCACAGTAAATTTTGGAATATAAATTCCTTTCGATTTCATTATTATAGAACTACATTCTAATGGTCTAGATTGGTTACAGTGCTTGATTATACTGCTATATTTAAAAAACATCATTGCATTTAAAAGACTATTTATGTCACATCTATTAATAAATATTAATGGAAAATAGTATCTGTAATATAAAATGGAGCATCATATTTCACATAACGGTGTAATACAGGGAAATATTTTAATTGACATTACGCAATGAAAATTTGACCAAACACTGAATATTATTATTAAATCCTAACTGAAGCTGGTTAGCAAGATGAACCTCAACACCCAGTAGTATAATATTATTCCATTGTAACTCTTGGTAGGTTCATGCTGCTATGCCAAGGCAGTGTTAGTAAATAACTAAGAGTCACAAAAGCTGCATTGGAGTTGTATACACAAAATGGGAAACTCAAACCACCTCTGGAGCTCCAGTTGATATCTGCCTCCCTCCCATGAGGGCCAACAGAGGCTTTCTGTTTCTTGCCTTTGCACAGTATCAGGCTCATACTGTCCCAAGCTTATAGATGATCAAATGAGCTGTATTCTGTTGCTTAGGATGTACAGTGGTTTATATCTATTTATATACTATATATACCCCTGAAGACTTGGGTTTGGGAGTACTGTAAATATAATAAACATAAAAACCCCAATAAATCTGAGATGTTACATAACTATAAAAGCTATGATGTTGCTTAGATCTTAGCAAGAACTTAGTGACATAGTAAAAGTTATATCTGTGGCTCTAGCCTCCTGCTTGAACATTTCACTGAGGATCATTGCCCATGTCATGACCTATAAGAAAACACTGCTGTGTCCAGCCAACAATGGCTTCTGTCTGTTTTTCAGTTCCACTACTCTATATATATGTACTGGATGCAAGACAGTAACAAAAATATGGTAACTGCTGTATCTTCTTTATCTGCCTCAACCAGATTTACCAGAGCTTGCTTGCTTAGACCTTTTGGTCATTCCAGAAATCTGGCTGGCCCTTCTGTCACATTCTTTTCATCTTGCATCCTTGCTCTGCACTTTGGATACTTTGTAATACAAGAGTAGATCAGCTGCATGATGCATCTTAGCATGCAATAAAGCGTGGCCACTTATTTGCATGCTATTTCAGTTGGTCCTTGCTGTTTTCTCTTAAAATCTGTAAAGAAGGGAAGAAAAATGCTATCTGGGGACCTGGAATATCCTGTATGTCAAGATGCTCAAGCACAGTACTGCAACGTTTTGCAGTCTATCACAATCACAGGTTGTCACAGAGAAAATAAAGGCAGAAATTTTGCTGCATTCTCCAGTGCCTAGGTAGTCCCTTCATGGAAAACTAGCCACGACACAGACACACAGTACCTTGGGTAAATACTGTGTTTTGAGATTGTATGGAGAACCACGAGGATTTGCAGACTCCAGATGTGGAATGTAACAGCAACAGAGAAGTCATTTATGTATAAAATTTACAAGAACGTGGTAGGCTATTCATCTTCCTGCTTCCCTCTCTAACCTTACAGACATTTAAAAGGCTGATACACATTTCACATCCTTTCATCATTCATGAGGTAGCAGCATAGGAAACATCAGTATTCTCAGGTCTAGGACTTGTATAACATTGCAGACCCCAACACCATTCACTGGGTTCACAAGAAGTTCAAGCTTTCAACCTTTAAAGAGATTAGGCCTATTCTAGTGCAGGAGGCTGGTTATTTCACATATATACTTAGGTAACAGAAGCACATATTTAAGTATTTATCTTAAAACAAAGAGACAAAAAGGAATTTTCTGACTGAATACAGAGTGCAATCTTGACCTCAAAAACCCCTCCCAAGCTGATTAAACATCCATTAACTCAGTGTTTGACAAAATATTTTACTTATGGCAGGTATGGAAGTACATACCTAGACTAGTCCTGTTTATACATTGTACACACAGCACACAACCATGATTATAAATCTCTAGATGCAACAGCTAAATATCCTGCTAGCCCTCTGTTATTTTGAGAAAAGAGGAGGAAGAAGAAAGGAAATTTTAGTCAGCGAATTCAGCTGTGGCCTGACAAATTACCTCATCTATTGCCACTAATATGGGCTTACCAAGCTGAATTAATTTCTTTGCCACCATGATATTTTTTCTAGTCCAGAGATCAAGGTCACTGTTACACCCACAGAAAATTAACCAGATGTGTATTACTCTTCATGAGAAGTCCTATTTTTTATTCTTGAGGCAGTAGCCACTAGTGGCCTATTAACTATTATATACTATAAGATCTTTCATACATTTCTGTCATTTATAGCTCCTACAAACTGCCTTTGCACAATGCAGTAATACATATGGCTTAGGAGACTGACCTCTAAATAATATTAAAGAGCTGTATGGCAGCTAAAAACCAATTATGCCTGTGACTATTTAGATATACCTAAGTAATTTTTAGCATTTATGGTGTTGGTAATGATCCCTCTTGGTGCTTTGATTTACCAAATCATGGCTAATCTATGCCCACTGCTTTGTGTTACAAATGCAAATGTGTTTGCATTGATATAAATACAAGACAAAATTAAATTAATGTCTTATTATTTTCAAGCTTATACATGCAAAGTTACTTGGAGCTGTCATTTTCTTTTCTAGGATCTAATTACAAAGCCTGGAGGGATACATAGAGGAAATCAAGTATTTGAGGAAATGGAATATACATGCTTCAAGGGTAGTCAGGAGCTCAGGGGGCTGCAGGAGCAAAGCCCACCAAGTTTAAAACACTCAGGTTAACAGTCAGCAGAATGTGTAGAAACGATAATAAATACCTAACTAAAAAAATAAAAAGGCATCCCAGGAGAGCAGTGTAACTGCCATGTAATTGAACCTGTGTAGGAAACAGCTATTTTATCCATTGTTAACCGAATAAGTAACAAAGTGAAGTTTGTGTGCCAAGACTGCTCTCCCTTTATTGTCCCCATGCCCAGCAGGACCTACCTTTGTGGCCACACTGGCAGAAGTGAGAAAATTAGTTCTATTTCTAATGAGACCACCTTTCCTTAATGGTAACATGCAATTTCTGAGATATTTTTCTCCTGTTCTGTGCAGATTTTTAAGCATGCCTGGAGACAAATTCCAGCTGAGTAATAAAGATAATCTCACGTCATATGAAGGGGAGTGCAGGAAAAAGGAATAATGACATTTTATATGATCAGCTAGAGCAGTATTGAAAAAAAAATAGCATCATGGAAAAGGAAGTAGTTAGCTTATAAAATTTTACCCAGGATAAAAATGGTTCATTATGCAGTAAGCATGTAGTCTGATTCTTTCCAGCACATTGATCAAGGCATAAAACTTCCTTAAATTTAGATAAAAAAGGGGATAAAATTGTTCAGCGTTCTGTATTTCAGTACACAACAGAACCATTTTCATCAAAGCTCCCACACAAATATTTAAACTACCTGTACACTGTATGGAGCTATGCTTGATTTTAATGTCTTTCAAACTTCAGAAATTAGCATTGAAAGTTTGCAGCTCCTAAGCACATTGCTTCTACAAGAATAGAACTTTAAAACTCTGTGGAAGGATATTGTTCGAAATTGCCTGTTCAAAAAAATTTATGATTTTATTATAGTTGCATATTGACTATTCCTACAATAACCTGAAGGCAGAACCAAACAGTTTATTTATTCAAACTGCAAATGAAATTGGGCAAGAAAAGTAATTAGCAAGCAACAAAAAATAATGGAAAAGCACCATAAAAGCCATAGTGAATTTATGTGAGTTGTCACATAGTTAGAAAAATAACAGTTTAAATTTAAAAAGATCAACTTTTTTTACACACAGCACACAGTATATACAGATTAACCATGAAGCTGGTTTTGAAAGAGCCCAGAAGCCATAGGGCAACCTGCACATCTCCCAGCCACTGCTGCTTGCGAATGGAAATGTTAACTCAGGAATCAGAGGCAACGTACAGGCAACCATGGGAGATGGACTCAAAGAATACAAATGTAATTTTCCAAAATACAGATCCTGTGGAGGGTTCTTCCCCATATCCAAATTTTATATTAATAGGCTACATTTCTTGTCTGTGAAAATGAAAGTTACTTCGAACTATGATGCTTTCCATGGGATAAGAGTCTGCCCCCTTTTTCTCTCATTTTTACTGTACCCTTATATAAATAACCCATAGCTACAGCACTGCACCAGCTTGGGCATGGTCATGTTCCATAACCAAGAAGTTCCCTGTGACTTTCTTAAACTTCATGTTCCACATTGTTACCTAACCTCCCCACTGTCTCAGAAAGGATTTTAATTTTCAGAATAGATAATAGTTCCTCAAAGTTCTAAATCAAATTTAAGTCAAAAGTTAGCTTTTCAAGTGAAAAATCTGAGTGTCATTTCATGTAATAATGTTGCTTCTCCCCCATTTAATCCATTATCCTTTCTACTACCAAACTTTTGCTTTAACTGTTCAATCCCCTTCATTCTAGATTTAAATCTGACCATTGCAGTCTTGGTTTTAATTCTCTCACAGTTGCTTAGCAAGTCACATGCAGACCATGGGCTATGATGCACTGACCCCCTGCTGCTGCCAATCCTTTCCCAGCTCTGGTTCTCACTACAGCTGGGGAAGCCACGGACGTGGGAAAACAAGCCCCATAAACCCAGGCAAACACAAGTCCAAACAGCTTGAGGGGCCCTGCTCTGTCAGCACAGAAAAAAAAAGCACTAGCAGTGACAAAAAATCATGGCTTTTTTAACTATGCTAAAACCTTTCCAAAAGATACTCTGTCTTATTTCCCCTGGCCTTAAAAAGTTATTCATAAATGGTTTTACCCATGTGTCTCTCTATCCCCAAAATGCAATCCTATCTTTAGAAATATTTTCCTACTGCTTAATGCAGCTATGAATTTTGCAATGTTCAAGGTAAAAGTAGCAAGAAATAGCTGGACTATCACTTTGGCAGTTCCTTTATTCCATGGTCACTTTGCTCTCACTGTGGAAAGAGAGTAAATAATAGCTATTACAATTTTAATGAATAAGCCCCCAGTGAGCATATAATCACAATTCCAAAGATAAAAGGGTGAATTCTTACACTTATTTGGGATATTTATATTCCTTTTAACTGAATGGTCTCTTATATTCTACCATAATTTACTAGCAAGGCATATAATTAATTTCATTTTTAAATCTGAAGCAGAATATTCCTGAATAACATAAAATCTAAACTACAACCCTCATCATGCAGCTAGGGATCATAAAGTCAGACTTTTCAATAAGTGTTAGGATTTCACTGAAAACCACTGTAGGTATTTGTCTTTGATTTGTGTAAAATATACTTGAGCAATCAGATGTGAATCAATGTTCAAAGTCTGGAAAATCTGTAATCATGAGAATTTGAAACAAAATAACTGAAAGAAGGGATGAAAAAAATACTGCTTCTGATATACTCTAAATATCAGTAATTGCAGTTCAGTGACTAGTCCTTTGTCTGAGACAAATGTGTAAGACCCTCTCCTATAATAAAAAGTGGTGAGGACTTGAACTAAATATTTCAGATCTCAAAATGCTTCTAAAAAAAAAGAAAAAGAAAGAAAAAAAAAGGGAAAAAAAAAAAGAAAAAAAGAAGACACCAAACTCCAAAAGAAACATGTAATATACAGAAAATAGCAACATTCTCCCTGAACAGAAAAATATCATTGCCTCTTTTAATATTTTATAGTCTCACATATCCTTCTTTGAAAAACACACACAGGAAAAAGCACTAGCTGGCAACAACAAGGTTCATAATCCTCACATAGATGGACTCTACTTAAAAGCAGAAAAGATTATATAAGTATTTTAGTCCTGAGCAAGACTGCATTTCTGGAAAGGATTGCTCAGTTATCCTCACATCATGCAGTCGCTTTTGCACCACAGAGCGATCTTAGAGGAAAGAGAAATGAAATATATACTCCTTTCACTGGAAGCTTAACCAGATGTTGCCCAGGGAACAATTCTCTCCAAACACTAATTGGCATTCAGGTTCCAGGACAACACTTAGTGGAGTCTGAAGTAATCTCCCATGAAAATGGTACAGTATGGCCACTGTGGCTTCACCACACAGGTACTGGTCCAAATTACTTGTAGATATGGTGACATCAGTAATATCTTTGCTTTCAACCTGCACAAATCAGGAATTTCCTTCCTGTGCTTTATGAGACGGTAGCACATATTTTGCTAAAAATTATACAAAGTTTTTACCTGATATATTTTATTTCTTTTCAAACACATTCATGAAGATTTTCTCAGTCTGTGACACTGGCAGAATAAAATCATCATAACGGCAGACATCTGCATCTACTAGGTTACTGAATTTGTTATTTGGGCATTCAATCTAAAATAATCTTAGTTTAATCTCCCAATGTATACATTCTAAGGCAAAAGAAGAAACAACAGAACTTAAAAATTCTCAAACTTTTTGGATGTACCGAATTTCCCTTATTTAAGTTCACAAATAGATGAAAGTTAGTTGCATTTAAGTCGAGAATTAAGTTCTCTACTAGAGAGGAGACTATCACTTGTGTGTTATCTTCTGATTTCTTCCATGCACTGCACTTTTTCTTAATTAGCTTAAGGCTTTAATACCTCTGCCAGATTACCATTATTTTACCTGTGTTTTTCAGATATTAATCTGAAGATTAAAACCAATAAAATTAAGTTTCATATGGGAAGTTCTAGCAAAGACAAGTTTATCGCACAAGACTCCAGCTCCAAAATCTCTATATTCAAAGTATTTTATAGGATATTAAACCCATGGATTCAAAATGTACTTCAAAACACAACAGCTTATGGTGGATGGTAACAGACAAGTAGGCATAGACTCCGTACATTTGTCTTTTTCCCAGCTTCCTCCCAACAGGAAAAAACACTTGCTTAGTTTTTTGTTCTGCAGAAAAATGCACAGGTTCTGGCTATAACAGTTTACCTACCAAGTGAAACCCAATTCCTGCTAAAATTTTTATTGACCTCAATAGAGTCATGGTTTCACCCAGGGACTTCATCACAAAACCTCCACAAGCAAGCTTGGAAAATGACCTTATGCTGGTACTGCAGCTCCTCAGATGACAGCAGCAAAAACTATACTGTTTTTCTCAGAAAGACTCCTGTATAAAAGGGGAAATGAGATGGTGTATATTAGACATATATGATCTGGATGCATCAAGTCTCAAAACACCCACGGCCCTGACACAGGAACTTTACACACAAAAAATGGTTTCTAAATCACAGACTTTAATCAAGAATAATACCTAAACTCTGGCATGAATAGGAGACAGGTATCAGGATACCTTCTAATTAAACAGACAGAGTCAAATACTTAAAATTAATTAATACCTTGAACCCTTGGGTTTTATCTCCAGACAGAGATTCTGTAAGAGAATTAATAGATGCATAAATTATCTTTCAAGAGAACAACAATAGTGCTTATCGGTTAATTTGTTTTGCAATATTACTTCTAGTAAAAGCATCCATGTATTTGTTGGCCCACATTACATTGATCTGTAATTAAAAGATTATTATTAAGGTTATAGTGTTAAACCATCAGAAATTAGCCACATTAAGACTGGCTTCTTTGAATAGACACATTATTAATCAGTTTTCAGAAACAAGAGCAGCCCAAACCTGTCTGCTGTAATACCCAGTCCCAGTTTCCCCTTAAGTGTTGATGCCTAGTCTTCCTTTCCCCCTTCCTTTATCTCCCCATTCCCAGCCCTATTCTGTCTCTCCACCACCATAATGCAATCAGCACTCTGGGCAAATGTAATGTCAGTCCCTCCCACAGTTCTCCTTCTCCCAGACCATAACTCCGCAGCAGTGCATCAATGCAAGTTCTGCCTCTGCTGTCTGAAACCTGGCATCAACATCATGTGATACTGAGGAAAATAAATCCCTGTATCCACAGATTTGGAGCTCACACTCTAGACAGTACTCAAAAAATAAGAGTTCTAATATCAAGGAAAGACTTGCTTAGTGTTGGAATATATCCAATGCAACGGATACTCACAGTACTCAATTTTTAAATCTGATTATACTTCCATGTCTTGTGAGTACTCAGACATTTTTAAACATTCAAAACCTGGCCAAGTTCAGAAGCTCTTTACAGAAATGGTGAAAGGCACATATGACTGGCACATAAAATGAATTTTAAGACATCATACACAAGGAATCTAGGACTCCTCAAGGAATATATTGTCAAAATACTTTTATATGGCTAATGCAACTGAGTTACCTAAGCAGCTTCCTTAGAAAGATATAATGCTGTCTCACTAACAATGTCAACACTGACAATAGTTATCTATCTCAAATAATGGTTCCAGTTCTGACACCTTAAGACACAGAACTGCCACCCCACACGTAGCAAACTTAGGGAGACTTCCTCTTAAATAATACGATTTGTGATCCCAGTTTTACATTTCCACAGATCCTCAGTGGATTGCAATATTACCAACATACTGACCACAGTAATAAAGTCACTAACAGAAGTTAGTAACAGACCAATCTCTGTCAAAGAAAAACTCATGCAAACATACAATAGGATGCAGCAAAAGCACCCTCTTTGAAATGAACACAAACAGATTAACCACCTTTTCTGCTTAATTCTACTCAAGTTCAATTGGGGACAAATAAATGTATCAGAATAAATTAAATGAAGCTGCCACCGTGAAAATGTCACTTTTAGATTTTTCTTTTATAACAAGGAAGGAAAAGAGTCAGGAGAGGAATGAGATAAATAATGCTGGGAATATCATCTGCTCAAGCGCTGAACCCCAAAACCCACAGAAATCCAATAAAAACAACAAAAAATATTAAACTGCAGGCTGATTTAGGAGTAAATTCTAACACCTGTACTCCAATTTAGCATTTTGAATTAGGCTGATAAAAACATTACAAAGCCTCTAACTGGTGATAATGAAAGCAATCAAGCCATCTCAAGAGAATTATTTTACTGAATAAATGCCAATTATATGATTAGAACCTCATGGTGAACTTACTTATTTAACATCACTGTCATCACTTTATTATGAACAAAACTAAGTTATCTTTATTTTTTTTTTAATGTAACTGCTAGTCATACTGTATATACAATAAGGTCATTATGAAATTAAAAATCACATACTTGCCTCAGGATAATATGATTAAATTATGACATCTCATTTTGCTTCAAAAATCTCTATTTGAGTAGTACTTGAAACATATTTTAACACGCAATCTCAGTAGAATATGGTTTGTAAATCTAGCATTGTATGTTTTGTCAGAAAATTAGAAACCATTTCAAAAATGCTTCAGTTCCTTTTTTCAGAGCTTGTGTAGCTTTCAAACTTGTGGTGTCATCTCCAGTCACGTAATGCATCACAACACAATGGCTGAAGGGTTTCTTTTGGTTGGCTGGCAACCAGGGCTCTCGTGCAGAGACCACAGATATTCACGTGCCTTTGACTACAGGGAGCTTTCACAAGTGTAAGCCCAAAACGCTCCTGAATGAGCAAGATTTTGGAGTCTTCCTGCTGAGGTTTTCTCTTGCGTAATCCTCAAAGTGTACAGGAGAAGGGAAAACTCCCCTAGAAAACAAAGTGGTGGAAGTGTTATTCTATTTTATTCACATTGATAAAAAATATTGCGCAGTAAAGTTGTCAGGATATTTTTCTAGAGCCTCATTTGAATGAAAGACTCAGTCAAAAAGAGATGAGCAGAAACAATTTAGCCAAAAGCAGAGGGGATAAAACCTAACCCCTCCAGTTCCTATTAATGAGTAACAAAATTCCTTTATTAATAAAACAGAGAGGGGCAACTTTTAAAAAGGTCTATGAATTAAATAGCAGCAGCAGCCTGAAGCAGTCTAGACAGCAATGACCCCATAGGTCAGCAAGTAAGTATTTTAAGCAGGCATGTTTGTTAAATTCAAAGCATTCGAATTTTACTTCACTTCCAAGTGAAAATGGTAATAGAAACATATCCTTTCATGTCACATAGGTAGCAAAGACATCTACTCATCTCACTTTTATTCAAATGGGATCCATATGCTCAGGTCTCAGCCATCCTCTGTCTGAAAAGGTCAGAAGCACTGAGGGGGGATCTAGAGAGACAGAATTGAGGAAAATTTTAGATTCAAGACCAAACATTTTCCATTATTTCATGTTTGACAAGCTCCTGCAGCAAAACCTACCTGTGACAAATAGAATAAAATAATCTTGAAGTTGCAGAGAGTCCTTACCTGTGGGAGTCATTGTAGGAAAACACAGTTTCAAGGAATGTGATACTGTTCATGCAAGCTGAGACAGAAATATCAAAACTACTTCTCCAAGTAGCATACAATGGGGACTCCAAGGTTTCTAGGCTTTTTACAAAAAACTTATGTTATGTTTATTAACTCATCCAACTTGACAGATTAACCACAACAGAGGATAAAGCAACAATATCACACCATGTGAGTAGTGTGAGTGAATGACTGCATAGATATAGAATTTCTCCTTAAAATAGTTCTTTACAGCTAATTCTCTATACTAGTTCTCTACTGTACAAACAAAAATGCATAAAAAATTAAACAAGTAACTCTACCATTTCTTATGACTGACAGAAGTTTGGAAGATGCAGATGTAAAACCAAGCCATTACTGGACTGAAAACAAATAAAAAAAAGGTGTGTTTCAAAGCTCAGGTGAATGCTTAAAAAAAAAAAAAAAGTAATTGTTAAATGCCCACTTACTCTTAAAAATTCTAAGTCTAAATAAACCTATGGCAAATCTTAAGCATGCATTTGTTGAAATAAATTGAAAGCAACACATTTTGCTACTGTTATCTTTACCCATTAAAAAAGACTGTCCCCATTCTGCTTTGTTTTTGTTGGGGCTCTTAGTGGAACAACTTATGTTCAGCTCACAGAACACACATCTATGCAAACACCCAAGATGTTTGCTTTTACTGAGACTCTGACTTGCCAATGGCAGTAGCACTCCATATTCCTGTGAGTACACTCAGTGAGGAAATTCCACATCGAACCCCTATTTAACAGGAAGAAATGCACTGAGATATACTGAGATATTTTGTTTTCTGCCACTGCAACAAAGAGAAGTAATCAGCAGAATCTTTTCTTTTGGAAGAAACAATGCTTAACTCACTTTAAATAAGATGAAATGCATACTTTCAAGAACATGACAGAAGGAATATGTAAATAGGAGGAGGGGAAGCACCTACACGTGTCTGACAATGAGAAGCAACATGTCTTAGAAGTACACGTAGTATACCATATGGATCTGTGTAGAATAACAATGAATTCTACCTGCAAGATGTCTTAACATTTATTAAAATCCTTTGTCTTCTCATTTTTTTAAAATCGTTTATTATTAGTTCTTCATGCAAATGATGTGTCAGAGAGCAGGAGATAATCAGTAAAATAATGACTTCATTTTCAGATTCTACAGGAGATATCCTAGCTTGCACTCAGTAGTTTTCTGACACACCAAAACATTAGGGAATAGATGGACTCTTCTGTTTGCCTCTGGTCATTTCACCTGTTTGGTCACAACTAAGGCCCTCTTTGCTTAGCAAAAACATGGAAGTGAGATGTAAAATGCAACTCTAATCATTTGCACTTAAACTCTAATGGGAGAGAAGAAAAAAGACTTACACAAAAACACATTCATGGATGCTAAAGTGTTTATACAGTTGGGAGATTTTTTTTTTCCTCAGTAAACACAGCATACCTGTAATAAGAAGATCCAGCTGGAAGCTACAAAAATAGTTAAGTTTAAAGGTATGAAAATAGTGACACATGAAACAATGAGAAAGTACTCAAAGTTGAATGAATTTTCAAAGAAAAAAAAGAAAGTCATTAAGGTAGAATTAAAATCAGTGAAAAAGGAATAGCCTGAATAAAACAGATTTAATCATAAGGTTGATTGAGATGTCTGTGAGAGTTGATAATGGGTGGCAATAAGATTTATAAGTAAATTAGGTATAATAAAAAGGTGTTAATTTTTAATGAGATGAGCTCTCATTAGAGACTAAAAGAAATCTAGACTTTTAAAGTTCTACATTTCTTTTTTGATGGTATCAGAATTTGGTCTGAACCTGTAACACTTTTACAAGACATTTTTTTGTGATTTCAAGGAGGTTTGCTGGCTCTGTAAGTTTGCAAAGCAGTCATAAAAAGTAAGAGATTCCTTATTGGTTTTTGTTAACCACTGATGGATCCACAAATATGATTTTATTTCTTAAAGGTCATGTAGATATTTATTTCCATATACTTTCAAATCCTTTCTTAACCATGCAGCACTGCTGTTCTATTGCTAATCCAGAGCTACAAAGCAAATTTAGTGTTTTTTAGAGAAAATGGTGAGGAAAAAAACCCAAAACAAACCAGTGCTCACGGCTCCATGCCTGAAAGACACCTATTTCAGGGGTGGATCGGTGTTAAGAACTGCAAATCTACATTAGGCACCTTCCCATTACCTAGTCAGTCCTCTGATTTTGTGAGAGGACTGGAAATTGAAGTACAATCTTGATGGCCCTGATTCTGTAGAGTATCCTGTCATAGACAATGTTTTGCAAGACACTTAAAAAATGCTTCATGATCTACCACAGAGCTAGCAGCTGCCATTTCCAGTACTAAAACCTACCACCAGTGCTAGTGGTGCCAGCCAGTGGCACCGCCACGGCTTGTACCAGTCTGTGAATCTCTTCTGTGAGTCTCACTACACAGTGAACAAGAGTAGAGACACAAGAAAGTTGCTACAGCTAAGGAAGTTAATATTGAGCTGAGCTTCAGTACTCAGCACTAAGCTCTTCCTGTTCCCAACCTGCCTTTTTTTTTAATTTCATACTTAAGTTCTTAAGATACACAGAAGCAGAAGTTATCTGATCAGTACTCACAGCAGAGCTGAATGCTTCATGCCTTTGGACTCCATTTGTAGTTCATCTCCTCACTTGGGACAGAAAAGAGCTTTGCAAGAGCTTTCTTCCTATATTGCTGTAGCAAAGAATACTGCAGGATAGGGGAAAGACCAACAACAACCCAAAAACATTACATTAACATTTTGAAGAGAGATGAAAATGGAATTTACAGTGTAAGCAATTTGTATACATGTTAAATCTGATAGAAATATAAGATTTACTAATTAACTTGGGCCTAACCCTACAGCATCTGTAGCAGTTATGGATATGGCTTTGAAGTCATAGTGTACATGGTGAGAATATCAATAGATATCAGCACACTGCACCACAATATGTATCTACCTTATTCTCTCACAGGGATAAAAGATCTTGGGAAGCAGCACCAAAATGTAGAAAGATTGTACAAAGCCATATTGTGAAAACACTTGATTACCCTTGGTCAGAAACAACCTTCATCATTTAAGCTGCCTTTAAACTAAAATTTTGCTGATTCTCTTCTACTGTATTCTACTCCTATCACATGCATTAGCTATTTTCTCACACAACCATGTGATGTAGTTTCATTATCTGTGACAGTGGAAATATCAATGTCTCTATTCTGGTGCCAAATCAAGAAGTTTCCTCAAAAAAAGCAATATATAGATATTACTAACAACACATTAGCCTAAAATGTTAGCATGATTATTTTATAGGATTAGTCAGTATTAGTAGCCTTAAAGGGATCTTACAGCAAAGCCTACTAAAACTAAAGATCAATTTCCATGCAGGCTGAAGACAGTATGAAGATAATGATACAGACATATCACACATAAAGGCCCTGAGTTTTTCTGTAAGCATATAGCCAGCTGGGTACAATGGAAGCACTGGTCAAAATGTAGAAATACCTGGATACAAGGAGGTGTATTTAAACTCCTCAGCTTTGCAATATGCCCATTTTACTTGAGCATAACTCTAGCCACAATTCTATCACATTACCTAGTAATCTCTCCTTTGACAAGGAACTACAGAATTGTAATCCTCCATATACAACATCAGTTGAAGAGTTAATAGATTTAGAGTTATATTTTTTTTATATTTTTCAATAACTCATACATCAATAATGAAAACAAAAATTATATTCTCAAAATCATCCAAAGTACAATAAACACAGTTTTGAGATGTGAAAGTCAGGTGAGCAAAGAATGCATGGAATAATTAAATTTTCTAAATTCAATTTGTGAGGGTAAAACTGTGCTTTTAAAACTAAGCCATCTGATTGTCATTCTGCATGCAGTGTGCATGTGCACTAGAACTATGAAAAGAACAAACACTGCACAGCAAAATGGACCTTTAATACAGGCCTTCAAAGTTTCATCACACAAGAGGACTAGATCACAGAGTAAAATCTTAGTAATGCAAAGTATGGCTGTTCTATTTTCCCTTGTTCTTCTACAGTAAATACTATTGGCCTCCATATATTCATCTTATTGATTTTTTAATGATATGCACAGAAAAAGTGATTCCCAAATGTTCGCTCTGTCACTGTGACTAATCATTTTCTCTCTTCTCTAGATTTTACCCCTTGAGGAAACAGTTGCATCAATGATACTTTCCATTAAAGTATCTTGCAGATGTCAAGAGGTATGCATTAATGGCCAGATAAACCTTATAAATAGCAGGATGCTGTTTAAATACTAAATAAAACCAATAATCAATAAAGAAGCTAGAGGCAGAGGATAAATTTGTCTATTTTAAATAATTCCCTGCAGCCATATAAAATGCAGTACTGACTTAATAGTCTCATTTGCTCTTAAGTTCTTGAGTGAACACTTGTTTATGTCTTCCTTCACATTGCTTCCTTCTAATGAGTCATTTTAACATTCAAACAAATGTAGCTTTAACACTAAATTCACCACAGAATGTCTCAGACTTTCACAGTAAGAAAAAGTGGCTTTTCTGAACATTATTTATGAAAAAGTTAATGAAATTTGAAGCATGGTGTAGGAATCTATCTGAAAGGCAGCTTGTTTCCAGATTATTGGGATATTCTTAGTTTTAACTGGAATACTTAAAGCAATGGCCAAAATGATAAGAAAGAATTGCAGTCAGTATAGACACGTCAGCACCAAATTTTCTATTTCAACAGGCTAGTGGGTCGTCCATGTTTAAGGGATGGGAAGGAAACCCTCTGACATCCTGATTTTGGGAAAGTTTTGATAGCATCTCACTTGACATTCTCATCAGCACTTGATGAACACACTGGTCAGGTGAAAATAAAAAAAAATAAAAAAAATCAAGTGCAAAACCTGACCGAATACCCATAGCACAGACCTAGTTTTTCATAGTTTGTTAACAAAGGTGTCTTACCTGGCAGAAACCTTCACTAGTATTAGTAAACACATTTAAGAATACTAATGACTTAGCTAATAAGTGAGTATTTGCCAGAGTTTAGGATGGCATGAGGTTGAGAAGGCCGACAAGTATATGGTAGAATTCCGAATAATCTTTGCAAACTGACGATTTGCAGAAATTGGAGTAAAAAATCAGGATAAGTAAAATTTGATACATGAGTAGGAACACCATTGCACAAAAATGTCACTGCATAGGAGTTCTTAAAGTGTCTGTAAGGGGAAATAATGATAGTAATCATAAGCACTCAATTACAAAATTCCTCCTACTTTCAAGACATGCTAAAATACAATAGATGGGTAAGGAGTACTACATGTAAAGAAAAAGAAGAGCTAAAACCTCTTTAATAATTTCATAAGTGTTAATTTGGTATCTTCTGGACTAAATAATTTACAACTGTCATCCAAAAAATTTAAGACATTCTTCTGTTCACTGTCAGTCAGTCACACACTGCGAAATTAAAAGCTTGCTCACATAGGAGTTACTTTGATCTCCAGTAGCACCCAGATCACAATGACAAATATTCATCAGAATTCAAAGATAAAATTACAAATGTATTTAAAATACAGGAAGAAAGTATTGGAACACAGATACTAACTATCACTTATTGAGGGAACACATTTATATTTTCCAGCAGAATGCTGACAGCACTCAAAGAACAGCAATCATATAATGCCTGAAGAAAAAAAGTACAGAGAAAAAAGACATGAAAAGAATCAGAATATAGTATTTACTTGACAGAATTTTCACTAGCTGTGTCAAGGATGTTACCACTCTCACCCTGCTGAGTAAGTGGTATGTTATGCTTTGATTGCACTAATTTAAAAAGCAGCTCGATCAGAGATATTTAGAAACCAACTCTTTAATGCAAATGATCACAAGAAAATAATCAACTTTATTCTCTAAAGTCTTTAATTTTTAGCTTCTTTGCAGAGGTCCTGAAAGCATAACTGAACTGGCCCATGTTGAGCTCCTGAGAGAACTATGACTTGGATACTCCTATAGTCTTTATTTTTCCATCAATTTATCATTAATGCAGCACAGTCTCTGAACAAGTTTAGCTTCAGGACTGGAAGGGTCTGAAATTTGGAGTTCTGAAATTTGAAATTCTGTTCATGCCAATGTTTCCAACAAATAAAGAGCAAATTGGCAGCAGCATGGGACCACCTTTCTACAATCACATGATCTCTTTTTTCATGGAGGTTTCAGTTAGTGGATTTTTAGTCTTGGCCACTGCTTAGCAGGGTAACTGTTCATGTCCCATGAATAAGGATAGCACAAGCTAGTACAACTGAGCTTCGTTTACTTGGCAGAACCCTTTTCACATCCAAAAGAGCCCCTGACATTAAGCTCAATTTCCTTTTCCTAGAAAAGTTTGGAAACTTTAAATATTTTCATCTTTAAGGACTAAAATAAAATGACTCTACATACGGACCTTGTATGCTTGTATTGGAAGACTAAAGAAATATTTTCAGGCCAGCTCTCCTATGTGTGAGGAAAAGGATGAGAGTGAAAAGGCATCTGTCAGAAAAAATACAAAATTAGTGCATAGAGTCAATTACTGCATGTGAGAAACCAAACCCAAACCCATGAAAATGAAAAATAACTCAGGCAAGAGACACACAAGATGTTAAGGAAAAAAAGTTAAATCACAGCTTTGCTGAAATAATTTCGAGTTTTGTCATACATTTCATGGTTTCTAAGGTGAAGACAAGTTATTTGAAAGCCCAGTTAAATGCTCACTTTTGCTCCTCTTTCAGTTTAAATTCCTTTTCTGGGAGGCTACTGGTTTTAACGAAGACCTGGTACCTAAATGTGTTCTTAAATGGACATGTAACTGCCAATCACTTCTTAATGTTATTCTATTGCAAATATAGCTACTTATTATGAATCACCTGTCATAAATTAATGAGTCAAAATGGCTCATGTATTTATGTTTGTGCTCTCAGATCTCGCTGAGCTAAATAATATAAATAATAAATAATAACAATAAATATACAAGTGACATTATATGAATTTAAGGCTGCTATAATTGTTAATCACTTAATCCAACTTTGTTGTGCACAGTCACAAGACCACATAGAGTGTAAGTGTCTTAACTAATGCATATCTGGTTTCTTTGCAAACACAAAAACCTAATAGCAATTGAAATCCCTGATCAAGGGTGTTCTGGTTCAAGAGAAACAATCACAAATGGGGAAAAAACCAAACACTAGGGTTTGATGGTAGGAGTGTTGTATAAAGGTTCTGAAACACCATTCTTGTTGTTAAACATCAGGGCTTTTAGATTATTCACAGTACACAAATAACTAAAGTTTCTTCAAATAATTTTTGTGGGGTTATTACCTTCTGAACTACACCACATTTAGGTGAAGCTAATAACAAAAAGTATTCCTTTGCTATGCATATGTGGAACTGAGGAGTATAAATGACCTTTTACCTCTGCTTAGAAAGCTTAAAACATCCATTTTTACAGGTACTGCAAGTTTTTTCCTTTAGCTCCTTGTAGATATTCCTGTGATTTTAATTGGTTCCTTAACATGTGTTCACTCATTAACTGGTTCACTAAGGTTAACTAAAGACTAATGTCTTCTTTAAAAATGTTCTGTCATTACCCTGCACCCACATACTGCAGCTCAAGTGTAACAGAAGGTGTTTGGCTTCCTGCAGTGTTATTTAAAGACTTATAGAAATAGACATAATTTTAACCTACGTCTTTATTCACTACTGTAATACGGGGCTTACCAGGCTTTTTTTTTAGAATGTACTGCAACAAAATAACTTATTCACAAAAAAAAAAATATTACCAGATTTATTTATATGTAACAAATCTAAGCTTTTCTTGTTTTTAGTTTGAGAACTATAATGTGAAAAATTGTTGGTATTAGTCTTAAAAACCAAAAAAAGACAAAAGCGAACTCAAACCAAACAAAAACCAAACCCACAAATCCATATTTTTAAAAAGCTTCATCTCACAAGAAAAATGGCACAACTGTCTCAGTCAAAGAACCACAGAATACCAATGGGGTACCAGTTTAGCTTCACATTTCCAACCTTTTTGACTTTTTAATATTAGAAGTTTTTTTAATTTTATAGTGGTTAATTAGAAGATCCAGACTTATATTGCATTTGTAATCATAGGAAAAAACTACAACATTTTCTAATTTCCCCCTTTAATTACTAGAGAGATAATTACAGTTCTAGATTTAGATATCTGCATGTAGTAGTTTTTCATTCTGATCTCAAGCAATGAGCAATAGAAATTCATAAAGACTGGAATATACTGAGTCTTAGAGATAATGAATCAATTTCCAATTTATGGTTTACTTTGACACAGGCAAATCAAAGGGCACTAGACACTTACATGAAAACAATTAAACAACACTGCATCAATAAAAAATATTTTCTTTGTTAGAAACAGTGTATACCAGGGAAAAATTATCCCAGATTTCTTTTGTAAATATTCTGTCAAAGGAATTAAGAAGAGGTTGTGGAAGGCATGACATTAAGTTTCATAGCTGTTTGCTTGTTAGGTCCTTAGCTGCAGAGATATGGGTGAGCTGATAAAGATTTGGGCATTAACTTTATCTTGCACTTGCATTCCGTTTCCAATTTTACAATAAATAAAAGGTACTGAAAACTTCTCTGGGGTAAGGGGTATCCCATTGCAACTTCTGACAGATTGGAAAGAGCTTGACTTGCCAAAAGGTTGTTTGTTTTCCACAGGGAAAAAGCCTTTCCTCTCAGGAATAGCAAATGTTTCCACTTGAATTACAAGAAAAACCCAGGTCATAAACCTGCACAAAATATCCTCTGCTAGACACATACAAACAGGGAACTTAACCACCTGAAAGCATAAGAATTGAGCATGCACTGGAAGGTGAGTAGATACATGAAAAAACAGTTGATTCATATTATTTAGGAACTGCACTGTATTGACAACTTTTTTTTGAAATGCCAACAGCTACACTTCCCACAACTCATGGATATGTTCCTGTAGAAACAGTATCTGATCTTCAAGGATTGGAATGGCAACTGGGCAGGCTGTGGAGCGATGTGCAGGAAGCGCTCAGTACAATTCATAAAGGACCAGGTACAATCTCCCATCTCAAACACATTATACTTCCAACACTGCTGCATAAATCTAAATCCCTGCTGTAAATCATCTGGATCTCTCATTTACAGTCACTTCTAATGTGGAAGAAAAATAAAATAAGACATTTTTTGAGCCCTGGAACTATGTCATACTGAAATACACTGAACATCTAGGACACACTCTCTCCTGGGGTGGGGAGCACAGGATTTTTTTTCTTCAAAAGATGGATATTTCTTTTTAATCCACAATTCACACCTCCTTCATAAATAGTTTGGAAAACTGACTTGCTGGGCATAAAGGAAAGGGGAATTCATGCATTTCTAAAGCTATAACTTAAACTGAAAAGAGCATTTTTCTAAATAAACAAAGGAAGCCATGTGAAAGTAGGGCATGACTGGTTTATGCATCAAAATGAATGATAATGATAATATCATGCAACAGTTTTTTCTCTGTTTCAGATGCTGTATTTTTACTTCATTGCTTTGGCATGCTTTTTTACCATGAGAAATAAATACAAGAATTGCTTTCCTGATGGACAATATTATATGTAGGGTCCAAATAACTGCCACTGACATTTTATAACTACAGTGTGGAAAGAAGAAAGAAGTGATACTTACTGACTGTATATGGAATGTGACTGGAAAATCCTTTAGTAGTGCCTCAGGCTGAAATTCACATCTAAAGAGTAACACTTTATGACCAATTTTCATTTTTATAGAATAATCACATATAGTGCGGGACATCAGTTACGTCAAATTTATGAAATGATAAGTCTTACAAAATCACAGAAGGCTGAAGAGCAGTAGTTTGTCACTGACTTTGTTAACAGTAAATAATATGTTCCCAAAACTATGAAAGTTCAATAATGTTAGTAATTGGAGGGTGAGGGGAATGGTGGCTGTTGGTTGATTGGTTTTTTTAGGGGGGTTGTTGAGTTTTTCAGAATTTCCAGTGTTCTGTTAAATCTTCAGTCTGTTGAATAGAAAATGAACAGCTGAAACTATGAAAGCAGACTGTGTCTTTAACTTCTGCCTGCTGATTCATTGGGTTTAGAAAACACAGGAAATTGTGTTTATCTCTTACCTATAAGCCATTATTCCTGATGTCTAAACTATTTTCTGGGAGTACAAGAGTAACACGTGTATCTGTCAACAAAACAGGTCACCTCTATACTCTTCTGTATTTTCTTTAGTTGAAATCAATAAAGAAGAAATCAGAAACATCAGACACTGGAGGGCAGGAATGACGAAGTGCTTAACATTGCTCCTTGATGTCTGTATCACAAGACACATGGCTGGTTCTCAACTATTTTATCAGTTGTCACATTTTACTTCTTTGTGCATCCTTTAGCCCTTCTAATTCTTTTGCATGCTAAAACTTTTTTGTCTTTGTCCAAAGGTTATGAATGATAATTCTGAAACAGATGATCAATTTAATTTGTAATGTTTTGCATAGCATTAATATGCAAACCACATAGCTTCAGATTACATTTCCTTCAGTATACAACACATACACAAATCACAGTGCAGAAAAAAACCGCACAAACCTGTAAGCAAAACAGTGTAAATAGTATTATAACTAATGTGTATCATTTTCATTGACACATAAATGAAGGCTGGGTTATAATTACTTCACTGTGAAAATAATTATTGAAAGTAATTTATATATTTCTAATAATTTAAAAGAGACTCCTTTATGACCTAGAATAAAAGCCTTATTTGTTCTTACAGCAACAATATCATATCATATACAAGGCAGTGAAATATAAATCAGTAATAATGCAAAGTAGACACAGCAATACCAAATCACAAAAACAGTAAAGGAGACACATTTTCACTCTTTCAGAATGCATCTCCTGAGTACTCCTTGACTGCAAGATCATCAATTCCAGATAAATAATCTTAAAATATTACTCATTGGTAGTGATGTCACTACAGGTGATTGATTTGGTAACTGATTATGACACCTAGTAAGACACAGAGGTAAATTTCAAATTTACTAGGTGACTAAAGTAGAATATTTATGGGAGGTCTCCAAAAATCCAGCAGAAAACTGTTCACGTGAAGATGCTTCATTTAAATGACATATACAGAGAGCATTTTCTGGCTTAATATCAATTTTCTCCTGAGTTTTTCCCACAGGAGAAATCTCACAAGAAAGTAACAGTCTTAGTAGAGAAGCAAGTTCATATCATATCCAAATTGTATATATTTGGATATATCAAATACACGCAAAATTATATATTTTGGATCGGTATGCATTCAGGGTCAAAAATCTCAGTAATTCTAAAATTTGCACCTGGATTTCAAACTAGTCCAAATATCAGAGGGATTGAGATTATATTTAGATAGATAGACAGATAGATAGATAGATAGATAGATTGACTGATTGATTTAGAGTCATCTCAATGCATGCTGAAAATATGGGGAAACAAAGCAAGATGTTTAGAGTGCTCAGCCTGGCTCACAGAGAGCTGTGATGGACCGTGACTCACAGTGCACAGCTCACAATGTCCAGTTGTATTTGAAATAACAGTCATCAGGGGCAATGACCACCTACACAGGGTCATAACTGAAGGCAGGTTTGGGCATCAAAATAAAAAAATGCAATCCTGGTAAGACAAATAGCTGCGTTTTATTTAAAAAAGAGTCATAAGACATTTATCCATTTCTGACAAAGCTGGAGAGCAACAAAATGTGTTATTGTGATTGCAGTGAGGTACATTCAGTCTCCCTTCAGTGACTGTGTCAGCAATGATTGGACACAATTAGCATAACCTAAGTGTGGGTACCTTTCTTTCTCTTCTTTCCTTTCTCTTAATAAAGGTTTCAAGAAGGAAACACTGCCAGTTGTCAGTTTTGGGACCATGCTCTTTGACATCTTCAACATCTGTGATATGGACAGTGGGACTGAGCACCCTCAGCAAGTTTGCCAGTGATACCAAGGTGTGTGGTGTGGTTGACATGGTGGGCTTGTGCAGACCTTATGAAGTTAGACAAGGCCAAGTGCAAGGTCCTGCACTTGGGTTAAGGCAATCCCAAGCACAAACACAGGTTGGGTTGAGAATAGATTGAGAACAGCCCTGAGAAGAAGGACTTGGGGTTATAGGTTGATGAGAAGCTTGTCAATGTGCACTTGCAGCCCAGAAAGCCAACTGTATCCTGGGCTGCATTAAAACAAGCGTGGGCAGGAGGTCAAGGGAGGTGATTCTGCCTCTCTACTCTGCCCCTGTGAGACCCCACCTGAACTGCTGCAGCTAGCTCTGGAGTCCCCTACATAAGAAGGATATAGACCTTTGGAGCGAGTCCAGGGGAGGCCATGAAGATGATCCAGATGGCTGGAGTACCTCTCATATGAAAGTAGATTAGAAAGCTGGCGCTGTTCAGTCTGAAGAAGAGATGGCTATGAAAACCTTATATTACATTCCAGTACCCAAAGGGGGCCAACAAGAGAGCTGGAAAGGGACATTTTATAAGGGCACATAGTGATAGGACAAAGGAGAATGGCTTCAAATTAAAAGAGGGTACATATAAGTTAGATATTAGTAAGAAATTCTTTACTCAGAGGGTGAATGGACATAGTGTTGCTGCTAGATGCCTTAGAGAAATTGTGGATGTCCCATGCCTCAAAGTGTTCAAGGCCAGGTTAGATGGGGTTCTGATCAACCTGATCTAGTGGAAGGTGTCCATGTCACTGGCATGTGGGTTGGAAGCAGATCATGTTTATGGTCCATTCCAACTCAAACCATTCTATGATCTAATTACATGCACACATCTAATCTTATTCTTCAACTAATTACCACATGAGCAGCATTTACAGCATTCATCATAACCACTCAAAAAACATTACTGCAATATTTGTTCATTTAAAGCAGAAATAAAGAAGTATTGCCTAAGTTTGTTGCTTTAAGAATAACTGTCTACAGAGCACATTGGAGCACAGAAGAGCATTGGGCCATGCTGCTCTGACTCACACTTCACATTTCTGTGTGAAGGTACTATCCTGGCCTCTGAAGGACTCCAGGTACATAGCCACAACTTTGAATTACAGCTCTTTTTAACATTCATTAAATTTCACTGAAATATATCTTTACACAGATGACTTGACCGTAGTGGACATGTGCTCCAAGATAAAACTAACGGCCAAAAAACCCAACCACAAAGATACAAATAGGTTTTGAAAGAAACCTCATAGAAATTCAGAAAACAGCAAAAAAATTTAAAGATAAAAATTTAAAAATAAAAAAGTTACTGCAGAATCTGATGGTGCCTTTTTCATTCTTGAACTTTTAATATATGTAAACTTTGTCAAAAATTGTATTTAAATTTTTGAATCTTTGTCCCTAATATCTCAGTATCTGTCTGAAGTAAAAATATCCATGACAAAACCTTGGTGTCTCCAAACCATTTCTCATATTTGGTAGCAATTGTCATATGCAAAGGTAAAAATTTCCTTTAACATACCCATATTGGTACCACTCATTGAGAGCTACTACAGGATCAAAGTACAAAACAGAGAGAGCACCAAGGGAGAGCATTTAATAGTTTAAAAATCTGCCTATTCTATTGGGATTTTTAACACTGGAATACAGAATTCCCAACTGCTCATACATATTGGAAATCCTTACAAGGGTTCAGAACTAAATGCTTACATTACTTTAAAAGCTCAGTCTCAACACTAGAAATGTCAGCACATTAAAAAAACCCGTGTGATTCGAAATATATTGCAGCACACTTTTCATCTGACAAGAAAAGTGGCTAAAATATCTCAAAAAGATGCAGATGTCAAACCTTAATCATAACCAATACACACTGTTATGGCCCAGTAACTGTGGGTACTTAATTTCACAAAATCACAATACTCTCTCAACCTTTTCTATGCGGCTGTGTAAACATGACAGCAACTTAAATCTTGTTGACAGTGACTTCCCTACCTCTCAGTGGGCAGGCAGTTGCAGTTCAAACAGTGCTGCGCAGAAAAGCAATTTTTAATTCCCACCCTGAGCTACAAACTCATATTTTGGGACATGGTTGAATGCTAAGTCAAAAATGTCCCTGATTTACAAGCAATTAAACAATTAAAAAGTATGTCTATGAAGCAAGGAACAAAGGTTAATTAGAAAGGAAAAACAACTGGAATTTGAAGTAGGACAGAAAACTTTTTCAGAGATAATTAAATCAAACCTGTAAAAAATACAAATATAAGCAAACTGTATCTTCATCAGTATACTCAGATTATCATAATAATTAGGAATATGATAGACCGATAAGTACTTTCATATGCATTACACATATATGCCTACATACATAAAAGGCGTTACCCAAAGCTCCCATTAGTAAGTGAACTGAAATTCAACCATGGTTTCCACTGCTATTACTAGACAGATTTATTTGAGGCATCTGAGTAGAATCAAAGAGTATAAATAAATTCATTGACCATCCTACAAAATTCTGTTGTTTATTTTCTTTTATAATATATCTTACATTGTTTCACTGAGTGTATGCATTTTTTCTTTATTAACATTCTGTTGATTCATGCAACTCCAAACAAAAACAGACAGAAAAATGGGTTCAAATAGAGTGACCAGAAGGACTTCTGGATTCACAAACTAATGTAGACTTGTCTGTAGGCAGAACATGATTATACAATGATAAAAGACTTCAGGAGAAATTTCAGATGAAGAGAATATGTCTTTCAAGCTGGTCTGAACAACATATTTAGTTTTTAAGCCTAAGTTTTCTG
>VXBX01002152.1:599310-610011 GCA_013400415.1 Scytalopus superciliaris | reverse complement strand
TATATTTTTGTGTTGGGTTTTTAATATTCATTCATGTGAATAACATGAAAGATCAAACTGAAGTTGTAGTAGGCCTGTTTGTCTTTAATATCTCAACTCACTCCACTGTGTTTTAATATTCATCTATCCCCAGAGCAAGTTTAGCCACCAAAAGCATCAGTGCCTGCAGGCTTCTGTTTTAGAGATTTTTTTAATTGGAAAAAAGATGGCATATTTCTAATTATTTTCAAATCCTCTGGAGAGAATCCCTGTATTGTAACTTCAGCCTGACATTACAGTGTGCAGTTTCCTGAACTAAATAAAGGAAATGTTAGTAATTTGCTCAATGGAACCTGATTGCTTTCCCCAAACATTACAGTATGTTAAGTGAGAAGTGCATAAAACAAATAAATGAAGCAGGTGCATGTCAGATTCTGATTTGGAAGACTGCCAACTGATCAACTCCACCAAGGTTTTATTATCTAACCGGAAACACATTTTGTTGATGTTCAGATTTTCCCTTAGGAATAACTCCTGCCAACACTGGAAACGGCTGAATGAACAAAATGTTGTAATGACTGAATATTCAGGTAAATTCTCTGTAGCAAGCATTGTGCTCAACAGGCTCTTATCCCTCTCTGTATGCACATAGATACACATGCAGACTAGTCTGGAAATATATTCCAACCTTTATGCAAAGAAAAAAAAGCAAAAAAAGGACAGCAGGCCATCAAAAAGAGAGATTATGGTTTTCCACGGTCTTTGGGATAAACATTAAAACAATGATTGAACAGAAAATCACATATTTAGTAATTTGGAGGGCATATTTTCCAACTGGAGAGCTTCCTTAGGGCCCCAGTAAACAGCTGGAGGGGATGGATAGAATATTTGGTAATACTGTCTATTTGGCCTTTCTTCTGCTTTCATCAAACTTTGAAATGGTTTGCAGTGGAGAAGCAGGACCATAGCATCTTGTATTTGTGCCCAGTGCATATAATTTGCAAGAATGTCAGACAAAGTGACCTGTCACACACTCATTCCATGACATGAATGTTAACAGTTTTAATTGATGTTTTAATGCTGCCTCTAGTTGTTGTAATGTGTTGCAGTATTCTTGAAGTCTACACTTGCAATGAATTTCAGCCCCTGGGCACTGCTTTTTGTCCTGGCCCCAGCACCTGCTTATATGGGGAGATGTAAATCCTGCTGCTAAAACAGATGCTCAAGAATTTGCTGTCTAAATAGGAGCTGCAGTTTTACAGAAGCATATATTTCAATTTCAGCATCAAAATTGCTACTTTCAGGAGTATTTAAATCAGTTCAAATGCTAAGGTCTTTCCTCCACTCTGCATTATATCTGGTTTATTGCTCCTCTTCTCAACTCAAAGATAGTACTTGTATCATGGTAACACCTAATAGTACGCTTTCCCTTGGAGAGAGGTTCTATGAATGCTGTTTNGGAATTTTTGTAAAAGCCTGTTTATGGTAGAAGTCTAAACTTCTAATTTTTCTTCAGCAAGGTACAAGTACTTTCACAAAATGTATGTCAAATTTGGTACTAGAACCTGTGGGGGTTTAATTATTGCAAAAAGAGTTTATGAAATAGAAATCTGTAACTTTTCAGAGTGAAAAATTCTTGGTCCTCATTGTTTTTCTTTAATATATGGGTGATACTTGTAGAAAAGAATAGAAAAATTAGTTGGAAGAGACTTCAAACAGTCCTCTACTCTCAGACTCCTACCACAAGAAAGGATTAAAAATACCTAACCCATTTTTGACAGATGATTGTACATCCTGTTCATAAAATCCCTTAGTGATGGAGATTTCATTGTATTCTATGAAACCTATATGAGAGAATATATCGCACTGTCCTTACTTTGAGAAGTTTTTATTAAGGCTTTATATAAATCTCACTTTCTGCAACAGCTCAACTGTCCTTGGAGGTTAGGGGAGTTTCTTGCCTTTCTCTTCAGTTTTCTTTAAAGCATTTGAAGACCTACTATGTCCCAAGTCCTCTCTTCTCTATTCTTACCACCCACAATAACCTTCTATTTCTTTTTCTTAAGTTACATTTGGATCCTTCCTTTTCTGTGTCACTTGATGCTCCCCAGCTTGTCCTTGCATTTCTTGAAGTTTGTGTCAAAAAGTGGCAAAAGGACTCCAACAGAGGCTTTGTTAACTCTGAGAGGAACAGAAGGATTATTTCCTATTTCTGAACACACTCCCAGCTTCCACATCCCAGAATGAGGCCTGCCTGGCTGTTTCCACAATGGCAGAACACTACTGATTCATGTTCAGTTCATGGTTCCAAAGGGGCACTTGTAAATCACTGGGTTTATGACCGAAATACTGCTATCTAATGGGTCATTCTCTAACTTTTATACATTAATTTCCTAATCTAAGAGTAGCACTTTGAATTCTCTATAATCAACTATAGCGTTTCAGATCAGACTAATTTTCCAATTGTTGAGAATGTTTTGAATAGCAATTCTGCCCTACAAAGTGTTTGGATCCCCTCCCAGCTTGGTACCATCCAGAAATTTAGTAAAGAATTGTCTATGCCTTGAAAGCCATACATAAAAACATTGAGCACTTACAATATCTGTGTAATGCTAATATATATATGTATATATTTGTATATATACGTATATATGTATGAGAATAAATCTGAAGATGTGACAAATCATGGTACTGTGTTTGAAAATGCCATGACAGTGTGCTATGCAAGACATAGTTCAGGCTTTGTAAATTCATCACAGAATGTCTCTTCTATCTTGCACCACACTGGGCCCTCAAATTTTTATTATGTAAACTGCCTTAGACACAGGATTAATCCCAAATCCCAACTATAACCACAGATTAGAGAATTAAGCAGTAGATGAGCTCCTTTATATACCATGATCTGATTTCTCTTCTATATAATTAACAAGTACCATTCATTATTAAGATATATTAAAATTATTCAGGAGTTTAGAGAAGTCATCAGTATGCTACGCTCATTAAAATTCTTAATAAGTTGCTAACATTCTTGAAGGCCTGGAAATGAATAAAGTACTATCTGTATATTATAATAATTCTTAAAGAAGAAAATCTTTCTGTGAGGAGCTCTTCAGAGATATATTCTGAAAAAAGTCCACAGTCTTACTGGCAGCATATGGGATGAAATGAAATGAAATTAAATAAGAACATAAGAGCAGTTGTGCTGGATAACAACAAAGCTCTCTATAGCCTGTATTCTTTCTCTGACAGCGGCCAGAAGTGGATTATCAGGAAAGGCAACTGTGTAGTGGTATTTCATTCCAATTCTCTTATCATTTAGCAATACAGTTTTCAGGAAGTTTTTGAAGCACAGGTTGTATCTCTGTGTTTCTTAGTGGATTCTTTTTCCATGAACTTGACTGGCCACTTTCTCTGTACTGCCACTCTAAAGCAAAAATATAAAAGCTCACACCTTTAAGTATTTATTAGAACTCCAGTTGTCCCATTTTCCATATTCTCTGAAGTGCAATATAGTCCAGTCACAAGAATGGAAAGATGAAAAGACAAAAAACATAAATGAACTACACTCCCATAAAAATTTTTCCTTCATTTGAAGTTCAACTCTATCATCAAGGAACATAATTTTAAAAAATCTGACAACCTAAGTCCCAAAGGGTTTTAGAAAGACAAAATTCAAGTGTGTTATATCTGATATAAAGGAAGATGGCTCCTTGGGCCAGTCCCTTTTCTGAGTATGCAATGCAGGGGCCCGCTGCATATTTTCCTCCACTTGTTCTAACTGTTTACTCTGTAGGAAAGAAATAAGTGAACTGCACTTGAATAAAACTGATATTAGCAATGGAAGAAGGACTCATCTGATCCATCACCTTTTTCCATAGGACGGGTCTTTAACATACAGTGCGTCTTTCTGTCCTCTGCACTCTAGTCTTAACCACTGAAGTGCCTACAAACAGTGACAGTCCATTTCCTACTCTAACAGAAAAAGTTTTTTCTTGTTTTGCAGAATTCCACTTTGATGTTTATGTACTGATGGCCCTCAGTGCCCACTATGCCACAGCTCTGCCAGCAGGCTGCACAAAGGCAAGAGTCACTGTCAGAAATGCCAGCAACAGCATTGTACCAAAGACCCCTCTCAGAGAGATTTGTTCATGAACCCGTTAATATGCCATTTACTGTGGGATGGGGAAAGAAACCCTATAATTTTCTCACATTCTAAACCACTAAGTTAATAAGAAGAGAAGCTGTTATAATGTCGAGGAGTGTCCCTCTGAAAACCGTCCTAGAAAATCAGTCCCAGTGGCCTGAACTGCTGAAACAGCATGATGCCTTAAGCAGCTGCCGTTTCATTGTCACATCATTTGCTGGCTGGCAGCCTTTTTTAAAAATGCAAGAAATGGAGTCAACATCCACTGCTAAAATTTTAAAGCTACTGCCTGAAATAATGTTTTCACAAGAAGACAGTGCTGTAACACCTCTGCATAAAGGGTATCTGCCCTGCATCAGCTCACCCCTCTATGCAGTTTGAAAGGAACTTGCTCACGTAAACATTCTGCACTTGAAATCCAACAAGATGCTTTCACTTTAAACTGAAATCTAATTCAAAACAGATGGCAAGACTGTACTTCTAGTTAGAGTTGTAATGCGTGGATATAGCTTTGTTTGAAAGTCACCTCAATTTCCCTTCAAAAATAAGAGAGAGACTCATGCAGTAAGTGTATGACTCAAGGTGAACTTCACTTGGTGTCCATTTCTTAGTAGAAGAAAGTGACACACAAGCCAGCTCCATAGGGAAGTTAGGCAAGATCCATAACAAAGGACTGTTGTGGGACTCAGATTTCCCTGTTACAATCTTGGTATTAATTCATGTCTGTAACCACACTCCTTATTTTTCTGCACTAAGCAGAAGGAAAGAAAAGAAAGAAAATCTTCACTATATCTTCCTTAGCTTTATTGTAAAGTGACTTAAAAGCTTCATTTTCTAGATCAAAATAGATAATTTCTAAGAGACTTTCTGAAACTGGACTTTTGGAACAGTTGGAGAAAGAAACCCAGCTGACAATGAATTTCCTTTGGTTTAATAAATACAAGTTCATAGTTTTGGAATGCAAGATTTAGGGGTTTTCCACAGTTTCTAACGACCATACCACAGACTTCAGTTCTGCTTTTGATGACACTCAGCATTGAAACACAGTTTATCTAGGTGAGTCTTGAACTCAAAGAGTGAGAGGCACAGGCATTGAGAGCCCTGAGGAATGACTCCCTACCGAATGAAGAGACTTGAAGACTGGATTGAAGAGAAGTTATGTAGGCTCAGATCAGCTTGTTTAAAATAACTCTTCTGTGCCTAACAAATTTTCTCATACTTTAAAATAGTTCAAAGGGAAGAAGACCAAAAAAAAAAAAAAAAAAGTGGGTAGGTGGGAAATACAGTGATATTGTATTTAGGAAAAAAAAAATTTCTCATGCTATCACAACAGTTGCACTCATGTTGCACAGATGACACACTATGTCCTTTACTGACATTGTAAATAAAAAAACCTGCTTACCTGAAATAACAAACCACTTACTATGATATTAAACGGATGTCTGTATCACAGGTTATTGCATACTATATATTCAAAGACAACACAAAAAAAGTCCTGAGCATACAAGCAAAATACTGAGTAACATCTGTGCACTGCCAGAGATTTGCCTGCTTCCAAATGCTTAAGGTAATGGAAGTGAACAGCAAGGGTGACTGCAAACCATATGATGCATTCATAGCAAACTACCCCATTACAACACTTAGGGCCACATTCTCTAGTGAGTTCCATATCCCACAGCCATGCTGCAGCTGCAGCTGCCACACCAGACCCCTCAGCAGTAGCTCTTGAATGCTATGCTATTGCCATCAGAGCAGCAGGAACAGTGCACAGGAGTGTGGACTGAGACAGCAAGTCAGGTGCTTCTGGTGCAACTCCTGACATGCCAGGCTAAGAAAAACAATTTAGAATTCAATGACTTTCCTAAAAATCTATGGGATCTAGGATTGACCTCCTACAAAAATTATTACAGTTTGACTTAGGGGCATACAAACATTTGCATACACAAAAAATTTAAAGCATCAGAGGGATGAGATGCAAAAATAAAAATAAAAAATTAAAAAAGGGAGATAATCTCTAAATACCTACTAAAAAAGTAAAGTGGCTTTTTCAAAAACATTTTCCTTCAGTATTCTGGCTAACAGTTTCCTTAACATGAATCTAATTCAGGACATGAATATGTTGTTTGCACTTTTCTAAAGATCTACCGGCTATTTTCCTTAGTCTATATTTCAGAGGTACTCCAAGATAATTTCTTATACATCTACAACTTTCTCTGGGATAGAATCTACCTATTGTTAGACAGTCAAAACCAATTTACTCCCTTCTTCATCCTCCTCTTCTTCACAGACCACCACCAGGGTTTAGGATACTGAGGGAAACTCTTTCTGTATGGCCCTGACTAGGAATAAAATCAAGCCAGTCATGATTCCCACGGTAAGTAAGAGTGTAAACAGGCTTCAGTCTAGAGACGTTTGTCTGGTTTTGAGATGTCAGATGGAATTTTGCACTGCTTCCTTCCACCCCTACCATTCACCTTCCCTTCCACCCTAAACCAAGGAAACATAATAACCTGTGATTTGCAGTTGCTCCATGCGTCTATGTCACACTGACTTTGCCACTTGAAACATGAAAGTCTGTTAGGGCATTGGTTCTGTGCCACCTCTGAAAGGATACATCTGTCTGCTGAATCAAAACCAGTTTTCTGTACAAAGAATAGCAAAAGTCACAGACATCACTGCTTCTCCTCTTTTTTCTATTTATGGCACTAACCATAAGACATTATCTATTTTGCATAATCAAATGCTTTATGCTTGAGTGACCCCGCTGTAGGGAAAAAAAAAAAAGGACCTGGTCTTGTGAAGATAGTGGTTTGTTAAATAACATGCTTAGCTATGGTTCATTTTAAGACACATTAAGCACCTAGAAAGGGTTGCTTTGCAAAATACAGTGTAATCTCATAATGCATTCATAATGCATGGTTTCATTTGGGATTTTATGCCCAGGGTGGGTTAAGCCAAGAGACCTAGCAAAGGCAACTTAGAAACATGCATTTATAAGGTAGAAAAAATTGCAGCAAAGGGAAAAATGTGTATCTTTATACAGATTACATGAAAATCTACTGCTCAGGAAACCAACAATTTTCTGAAGATAAGGATGACTATTATGATGAACAAGGGAGAAGAGCCTGACAATAAACCTGAGTGGCAAACAGGACAAACACACTGGCCATCTTACACAAATTCAGAAGGAAGGAAGTTTCTAGGCTTTAGAGTCACAGTAAAGCAGATCACGAATGGGATGATATTCTATAAAACGGGCTGCCTACTCTTTCTGTTGCAAAAGCACATATATTAACCCATGAATCCACAGTGAGCAATACAAGTGTCTTTCTGATGGTTTTGTATTTGCAAATACACTTTTATGTATGAAGCACTTGCATTTGAAAACTGAGAGCACCATAAATGTAAGAGCTTGGCCAACTTGCAGGACTGGTTTAATCCATGAACAAAGAAATGGCAAACCTTGCTACTTCTCCATCAGTAGGACACCAGGTGTTTGACTGAGAGGAAGGAAAGGAAATAATGTACTCTATATTAGATACATTCCTAGCCTAAAAATGAAAATCTGATATACATTTGAACATCCAACTGAAATTCATGAGTGGCTCCTGTCCCAGTTCTTGCATATACTATATCACACAAGACATTTAATAAGCTTCTGTAAACTTTTGTTAAAACCGCATGCTCTGCAACATTTGTTTATCTGGTTGATAAGTTATAAATTCTAAGTTACAAAACTCCTGCCTTGTGCAATCTTGGGAATGAGAGGTGTTAATTGCATAAATGAGAGAAGCAATTTTTAAAATTACATTTCAGAGGGTTGGCTGTGGCACTGAAAATGGCTTGTTGATAAAAGAACTGGATAAATATGTCTGCAAACACATTATCATGATTCCTGAATGTATTGAAAACCTTCTTAAGCAGTATTTTAACTATTGAGACAAACTCACCCAAACAAACCAGACCCCTTCTCAAAAAAACTTAGGCAATAATGTCAAAAGCTAAGAGAAGTAAATTAGAAACTCATGATTTGCTACATTTAAGAATTTGCAACCATTAACCTATTTAAGCAACACCATCTTTTAGCACAGAATTATTAGGCAAGAACATCTGTTTTGCAAACATAAGCTGAGTCTTTCTAAACATGAACTTGCTATAAGCAACATATCTCAAAGTACAGTTAGAACATACATAAACACGTTGTGTTTGCCCTTTTATATAATTCCATATAGCTGTTAAAAGAAAAAAACACATAATCTACTGTAAAGTGAACAATCACCTTCCGTCTATCCATACTGACTCTGCTTTTCTATTATGAAAACTCTACTGCATTTTATAAAGAGGTGTAAGACTCTGGAGCCTGTTCCGTTTGTACCAGTTTTGTTAACAGGAGGCAGCACAGAAAAGTGGAAAGCAGGGGACAGGGACAGAACTTGTGTTAGAAGATTGGCTCCTCTCTGAGAACAGATTCTCTTTCCTTCTTCACCCTTGGTCAGTACAGTTAAGGTAGTTTGCTGCCAAACTCCTGTGCATATTCTGAGTACTTTATTCCGGACTACTGTTGCAGCACAATTCTGCCAACATGAAGCATGCATAAAAACAAACAAAGAACAGGCTCCCTAAAACTGTAAGAATAATATAAACTCGTGACTTTACACAAACACCACCATCCAAGTTTATTTTTGTTTCTAACCATAAAGAGAAACTTTTGATTTCTGACTATACAGAAAATTCTCAGGTTTTTCCTACACAGTGTATTTATATTGAAATTTATTCATATGGCACCAGAAACCTCATGTATTTTTACAATCATGTTCGATCATTCAAAACCACCTAAATTCAGCAACAACAATGAGAACTGGGAACTTTAAAACACTTTCACAACTGAAAGCTTTGACTGAAAACAGTCCCTCCTGAAGGTGCAAAAGGTTCAGCTGATTCAGTTACTACTTCATTTAAAACAAAACAAAACAAACAAACAACAACAAAAAAACCCACCCAAACTTTATATCTAATAATGCAATTAAAAAAGAGAGATTCAGAAGATGAGATCTAGTTCTGTAGCTCTGATCTGAGTAGCTCAGCATTGTAATTGTGCTATAAAACTCCTGCATAACAAATCAGTCTTGGCATAAATTTGTTGAATTTTCTTAAATGTAACTGTATGAACACATCTAGACTTTTGTAACTAATAAAACAAACCATAAAGTAATTCCATAATTCCATCTTAATTTCAATTCAAAACCCAATAAAAGGATAATTAAAGAAGACTTCCTCCAACAGCAAACAATAGGAAACTAAAATAAATACAAAGGCAAAACTGCTTTAAAAGATGAAAACCAAAGTAGTGCAGTCTCCTGGGTTGCAAAAAGTTCTGGTTTTTTTGCAAATATCCAGCGAAAATTTATGTATTGGAAAGTTCTAACCAAAGAGAACCTAAAATTAGTACACAGAAGGGAAAAATAAAGGAAGATACAATACAAGAAAAAGGTTAAATACATTTTTAAAAATCAAATTCCACATCACTGCTGTAAACATGACTAAATTTAAACTAATCCACAGCTTCATATATAAAGTTGGTTTTAGTGAGCAATTAGTAGATAAGTGAGCACTCAACGGATAATAAAAACTTCTCTATATGAGGAGAGACAGACATGTGAATGCTATGACATAATATTTAAACTTTCAGTGCCAAAGGCAAGACAATGCCAACCTGAAAATTCAATGCATAGTCTTGAAAGTACTGATTCCTAAGCTGTAGAACTATATAAAAACAAATATTTCTTTAAATAATAGCACTAACCCTGCATTTTCTTTCAAGTGAAGATCCAACCTCATAAAATCAGGGTATCTTCAACTCCACAGACAGCACATTTCAGCCCATAACACATAGTAGCAGCCTCATTGTAAGCTTCCTATAAAGTTATCTTAAAGAAAATAAAAATGAATGGATTAATTTAGACTAATAGAAGAAGCCAGGCACAGTAACACCTAATTGCACTGAGTACTCTAAGGAAGACATGAAAATAAAAGAAGCTGGGCTGCTCTGCACGGGTCAGATATGGGTACACTGATAGCCCTCTTGTCACAAGAGCCATCTACAAGGACACAGTTGTTTGATAATGACTGAAGAGTTAACAAGTGTCTATCACACTGTGACTATTTTCATTCATCACCCAGCTGATTCATCAGCTGTACATCAAGACCAGCTCAACAAGTAAAACTCCGGAGAAACCTATAGCATCAGTGGCTGCTTGTGCTGAGAGATGTCACTGTTCCCCAGGCACTCTGGAACAGTGTGGAGCAGGGGAAACCCTGCTGCCTTCCTCAGCAGCCTCCCAGCTGGGAAGGTCTCTGCCCTTGACCCTCTCCTCACCTTACCACTCACTCTGCACACACCAATGGCAGCAGAATCAGTGAGCAAAAAGCGTTGGTTGCCCTGCCTCTATCTTCCAAGATACTTGTTCCAAGAAAAAGTTTCTGTGCATTTAAACAGTGTCCTGACATTACCGTAATTAGGTTAGTTATTCACATCAATTTAGTCCCTTAGGTGATTTCCATTGTGGCAGCAGAAGTGA
>VXBX01002152.1:542644-597031 GCA_013400415.1 Scytalopus superciliaris | reverse complement strand
TCCAGCCCCTGGAATGAATTGCTCCCTAACACATTTCTGAAGACCAGCTCAGAATCTAGGGTTTTAATCTCCTGAATAAGAAATGTTGCCTTTCCTCTGTTTTCAGCCTTCAATGGAAACATCCTAGAAGAGCATTCAATAAGGAATAAAGAAGCTAAACAGTCTGAAGACCACTTTTGTATTGTCTAGCTACAGCTTGTCGCCAAATTAATGAAACTACTGCCTTATCCTGTTGAAATAATGGGACATGCACCACTGCTCTGCTAAGCTAACAGGTAAATTTTACAGTCATTTGTCTTATAAGTAACCAGTAATCAATATCTCAAACTTTCAAAAAGATTTTAATATATGTCAAAGTAATCCATTGTGAAAGCTTTAAGGAGAGAACAGTTTTTAATAAAAAAAATTAAAAAATTGAACATGACAAACCACATAGGCAGTGTCATTGCATGTTTTATTCCTGTAAGATAAAGGTCTTGAAATTTAGATGATCCGTCTTTAAAATGTTAGGGGGAAAAATAAACCTAAACCACATTTTCTTTAAAAGGAATAAATTAATTGTTACCATCAGTATACAAAATCGTATCAATCAATCAAGCCAAATTCTCTATTCCATTGCATTATCTAGGATATAACGCTGTTTTCATGTTAGCCTATGATTTTATATTCCAACAAATGTTATTTGGGAAATAAGATTGAAAGACGGAGCATGGAAGAAATTGACATTTTGTGTACCATCTACTTACGAATTATCTGCCAGTGGAACTAATCAAATTGTATAAATTTAGGCTGCAGATTCATCAACCAATTACCTTAGAGAACATGTTATGCCCCTCATCAGTGATTCAACCAACATTCCAAGTATTAAACAACTTACTGTGGATATTACAGGGATCTATTTTATTCACAGAAACACATCCTAAAACACAGTAATTAAAACCTGCTGCAAGTTATAATATTGCTAAAATACTACCACTGATGTAAATATATTTGAAGTGTCTAATAATTTCAGTTTGTTACTTAAGTCACAAAAAAAAAAGTCATTTACAATAGCAAATTAAAGCAAATTGAAATTTATGTCCTATATTCTACAAAATCACACTTTTTGTTACCTCTGTTTATTACACAGTACAATAGAGTGATGAAATACAGCTAGCAACTGGCTTCTAAAAAGCCATTCATCCATTAATTTGCGTGTTTCATTTAGATTTAGAAGAAATAATTTGGAAATACCATATGACAGCTCTTATCTGTGAATTATTTTTCTTTACTTATGAAAATTCTAAATTAAACACAATTTTATTTTCATATACCCAAAAATTTACTTGAACTAATGGCAGAAAATAATTTGAAAACACATCAGCTACTAGTAAATACCTTTCAGGATAAAGAAGAAAGAGAGGAGGAGGAATATGTTTTCTTTCTATTCATCAAAACACTCTGTTACATAAATGTATGCTGATTAAGAGCAACAGGACACTTTCTCATGATAGCACAGTCTGAGATACATATTATTTTGCCTGAGCATTCTTCTGGAATTAATTTCTAATTATGTTTACAGCACTATCCCAAATTTGCTAGAAATTACTATTTCCACATTAATGAAAATATTAATACCCTCTTGAGACTTGAAGAAACAGCTGGAAATTTTACTCAAAAAATAAGCTTTTAAATCCTGCAGTACTTATTTCTCTGCATAAGGCATGTGAATAATTAACAAATTTCTTATTTGATAGGATATAAAGGATTGTATTAAAAAAATATATTTGCTCACATTCAATCTTTATCTATGTTTAAAAAAACGCTGTCTGTTTCCCAGTTGATGCCACACACCTCTGCGGAAGGTGTGCAGAAGGGTAGGAATGAAAACCCCATTTGGTCAGGGTGCAGCTCCCAGCTTTTTCCAGGCAGGACCATCCTACTTTGCTCTTTAATCTCATCTATGGGCCCAGGACTATTGAGAGTGATCAATGAAATTTACTGAAACCAGTTTCAGGGGTAAGACAAAGGACACGGAACAACTGCTGAGCATACACAAAACATATCATACATCTAGCAAAGCAGGTAGAATCTGGAAGTGCAGCTCAATGAAGAGTCATATAGAGTCCTTCAAAAAGCACAGAAACAGACAAACGTTTGGAGAGAAGCATAAATATCAGCATGATTCTCTCAGCAAAGAGAAGGAAGAAACCTCCTGCAACACGTAATTCCTTGCAGGACCCCCATAGGCTGCTGCTGCTGCATGTGATCCTGATCCTGAGATGGCCTCTGCAACTCCAAGTGCAGCAGCAGGTTGTATTTTGATCCTATTCCTAATTAAATTAACAATCAATTCTGGGCTTCCTATACCTGATGCCTTCCCCTCTTTTGCACAAAACATGACTTTGAATTTAGTAATATATAGATATGGAGAGGATATTTGTCCTGTCCTGTTTTCATGCACTAAATTTCAATATGCTGCATACAAATAAGTCCATGTGTTCCCAAAATCCACTTGGAAATCAATGCTTCCTCACAGCGTTCTTTATACGCAAGCAAACTGTTTCCTACGAGCATCCTAATCAGGCAGTCGTTATCCAGCTCCCTGCTGCCTCTCAAAATACCACTCCTACCTTCAGTAGCAAAGGAAAACTATAGCAAACCTAAGTGTATTTTTCCTAAGTCAAGGGATATAACCAAGGAATTAGATTTCTAAATATTTGTTTTGCTTTTAATGAAAAAGCACACTTCTTTAAATATAAATTTGCTTTCTTCCCTTATGAAAATGTACATTGTTTCTGGTAACAAGCAGTTACCAGAAGCAGTGGTAGGTGTACAGCTCAGCATACAATATTGGCCCCCATGGCCTCAGACTGAAGATTGCACCTGTGTTTTCCACAGAGCTGACTGAGAGAAGGTTTGTTGACACAAAGGAATCCAAGGAAATTAACTCATACTGTCATTCTCTCTGCCCAAAAGAAGAATTGAGGTATGGGTCCTGCTTTCTGAATGGGAATGGCATACACATTAAAAGTCAGCTTTGGGAATTCCTTCTCCATTATTACCATGAACATATCTCCACATCTCTATTCTGACAGTATTGTCAGTAATAGTTTGTCTAGCTATAATTTCCCCTTTGGGAGCCAAGTACACAAAGATGACAGCTTTACAATTTAATTAAAGGCAACAATGGTGAAAATATAATAATAAAGTGAGTATATCATTTCATAAGAGTGAGATACAGAGACTGTTGAGTGTCTCACTGATAAAGCACTGAAACCTTTTTACATATTACAAATTAGAGTAGCAGTCCCAGGAGTTCATGCTGAACTGTTGAAGGACAAAGTTTGTAGAGTGTCTTTACAGTTTTGTACTGTATAGATAAGAAAAGGAGACAAACATAATTCTTTTACAGCTAAAAAGAGCATGAGATGCCTCCCATTTGTAGATAAGCACTGAGATATGACAGAATTGCTCTATATGAGAAATCTCTTGATAACATCTATCTGCTGAGAGTTTCTGACTTCTGACTGCAATGCCAAACAGAAAACAAGACTTTTGGCAATGAAGAAAGATGCTTGATCTTTAATGTATTTATTTTTTATTTAACTGTAGGTTTGTTGTAGTTAAAGAAAGTATATTACATATACTACTGTATATATAATTTGTTTATCTACCAAGGGGGAAGAAAGCTGAGAGACATGAGGCTATGTATACAGTTACTTCAAAAATTATTCAGGAAACCATTTCTCTGAGACAGGTCCAGTTTATGAGGGTGGGTTTGGAAAAGTGGAAGGCTTGGAAAAGTGGAAGACACAAGAAAAAGTAAGACAAGCTCAAAGGACAACAGAAAATTTAGGCTAGGGCATTCTAGAGGAAAAGGTAGCTTAGTTTTGAGATACAGTTGTCAATAGTAAAGTGATTTTAAATAAAATAAATGTGAACAAGGAGATTGTAACATGGGCTTTCTCAGAGGTAAGCAGGCAGTGCATAACTTGCCATGCAGTTATCTTTCCTACCTCCCTTCTCCATGCAGGCACTCCATGCAGAGCCTCCAGATGGCTTGTTCAATGTCTTGAGAACTCTATCACAATTGATTTATTTATCTTTAGCGGATTAGTTATTCCTCTTCCGTCTCCTCATCACTTCTTACTACTTTTGTCCAAATCTTCCTATCAGTCTGTTGGTTCTGGAGACAGAAAAAAGCCCCACAAAAAACTTCCCACTTTTCCCTTTCAGAAGGAAGAGGTTTCAGTGTTTCCTTCCAAAATGGATGATCTCATTAACTAGAGTTTTTTCTAGCTCCTCCTTGTCAGGTGAACAAGGACTCAGAGTGGGTATCCAGCATGTCCTGTGCCTTTTTGTCAACAGGACATAGGATTTCACAGTGCTCTTCAGGTGGGGCACACAAAGATTTGCAGACGTACGTGCATCACAAACACATACAGCCTGACTGTGTGGACTAGAAAAACACTTATTCATGGGATTCGCAGAGTCAAGACTTAAGGAGAGGAGATTGGTTTCAAGAACCAGCATTTCTACAAGAGTGATGTTTTACACTGTAAATAGTAAGAAGACAAGCAGAGTGTCCATAATTTCTTGCCTTTTACTTCTCATTACAGGCAGTTACACCTTCTGTGCATAAGACACATGACCACCACATCAAAAAGCTCATCAGACATTACCTCCATCACTACCACTGTGTCACTGATCATGGCAATAGCAGCAACAGAGGAAAGTGGATCCAGGATACAAATTGTGTCTTAATTCCTGTTTGTTTAGCCTTTTAAAATCTGTGGATAATGTCTGCCAGAGATCCCAGAGAATACAGCAATTAATTAAAAATTATACAAATACATGTGATTGAAATGAATATTTGCCAAATCCAGTATTTTTCACACACCTGTTCTTTCCTAGACAGAAGATGCAGCAGTTGGCAGCAAAAGCAAGTAGAGAGAGGAAAAAAGTACTCCTGTGTAATAGAAAGAATGTCCATTAGCTAAATGGAAAAAACTAAGATGACAAAGGGGAAATAACAGACTAGAAAGTTCAAGAATCCAAATTAGTGTTAACAGTTCAATTTAATCTTGCATAATATTACAGTAATTGGATTGTGTCTATCATACTGCTGTTGTGACACACTTGGTTTGCTCTCTTTGTTCCTGACAGTTTCCCACAGAGACCACTGTTAGATGGTGATCAGTTTTGCAAACTCCAGCATCTCTATTCTCCCTGCTACCACAGCTGAAATGCATGAAGTCATGTGACCTGCATGGCTGCTCTTCACTACATCAACAATACATACACAAGACAAAAGAGTTCTCATATATTAATACTTTAAGAATAACTTAATGCAGCTATTAAGAATGTCAATGCATATTTCTTCTCTTGGTGGTTTAGTCATCAGCAGTGAAAGGTAAAGGAGTAATTTTCATCAGCCACAGAAGACTGAATATAGGTCATGGTGAGTTCAAAGACAAATAATTTAAGAATCAAAGCCTCGGTGGAATGCATCCGAGGTAATGCCAAGTAAATCACTGTGTCAGTATGACTGATTAAATATTAGCAAAGAATGTGAATTGATCTTTTAAAAAAAAGGAAAAAAAAAAGCTTCGTATTTTATTATGTTATAAATATTTTTTCTGCCATGCTACCATTACATTTTCCATTTTATTGTATTGACCTGTGATAGAACTATAATGCTTGCCTCAATAAGGTTAAGCATTTTAATTTAAAAATCCATAAAGGCGAATCTCAGCTAGAAACAATGCATAGCTAGCCAAGACTGTGTAATACTAATTCAGAACACCCTAGTCTTTTCACATAACTCTAACACAATAAATATTGAAACTCATCCTAAATTTCAAAAACAAGCTCTGAATTTCATGTACTAGTGTTCAAGTAGAATTGCCATATTTCATATGTAACAAGGAAATCTTCCATCTCAAAGTCTCAATATTACAGGTCGATTAAAAAAATAAAAAAAAAAAAAGTGGAATTAAGGATGTGTCCTGAAAATAGCAAAAAGAAAATGCTGATATGGAATAAAACAAACACACGAGTCCCTGTGATATTTGCTGTGATATTTTTCTGGGTTTTTGTATTTTTCAAAATTCTAAGATGTTCCTTCCAAGCATTAAAGCTCAGTAAATTATATCTTTGAAAGTTACCAATCTAAATTGTAAACTTACTGGGTTTTATTAGAAGCATCATCTTGTGACAGAAGGGGTAAGAAAAAACAGTCCAAGTTGTAACTAAGATAACAGTACTAGTTACTTCAGAAACTGGTTAAAGGTGAAAATGACAAATATTAAAAAATTCCTTCAGGATTTGCTTTATTTACAAAACAAGATTTTTCTAAGCACTTCACTCACATATAAGGGAATGTAGAGAACTTCCTCGTTGCAGAGTTTAAAAATGTTTTATAGAGGATTATGGTTGAAAAGCCAGACTCGCAGTTAGTTTGGAGCCCCCATGGGGGCAGGGGTGTCTCGTCTAAAAATCAGTCTGGGGTTTAAACTAGAACAACAAGTAAAGCCAGGGCCAGTGCTATGGTGTGCCTCTAAAGGACTGCCCCAGGAGTGGTTATCCAACACCTGAAGTGTGTCACAGCTCTCATGTGGCAAAAGGCAAAGCAGAGTCATGCAGGGACAAGGGAGGCCACATGATGGATCAGGGTCTGGGAAGACTGTGATGGGAGATTTGGACATTATGACAAAATGAGAAAGGAAGTGCCTCCTCCCTTCTAATGAAAGCAGATGGAGAGAAGGAAAAATAGAGAAGAAAAGCAAGACAGCAGTGGACAGGATTTGTTGTTAACTTTACATTTCAGACTACAGGATGAGGACTGCTTCTTATCATGTATTCACAGTGCCAACGTACCATTGACTTGCTCAGTCAGACCAGTGACTGTAGTAGGAGTAAAAATTCCTTGTTCTTAAAAGGAGAGAGGGGTTGGCTGTTTATGAGTGATGACCTGTCCACTGTAAGCAAACTGCTTTTTCTTTAACTGCATCTTCATTACATAGCTAAGCAAATACGACAAAGGGGATATTACCTGAAAACGTGCTTCAGTGAATTTCTATAGCTTACAAAATAACATATTTATAGATAAACCTCCTACCAAGAAAAAGATAATTAGATATCCAGAAATAGTACGCTCATCAGCTACAGAAAGAAGATGTCCAAGCAAATGTGGACTCTTTTTGTTCAGCAGCACTTGAAATGGTAAAGGCATCAAAATTCCTCTCACTCTTTGGACATGTCATGAGATTTCTGCAGCCTCAGGCCTGCAGAAACAAACTCTGTGATTGAAGGTGGAGGAGCACATTAAAGACATGAGCTGAACAATAAGAGAACTGGAAAGCTTACCTAAGCTGCTCTTGAAACTATTATGTAACTCCCGCATCTCTGTTCATGGTTTATTTATATGGGCTGACCCAAATGGTTACAGCAAATAGAATGCCCTCTGGACGTTCATTAATATACCCAAGCTGAACTATTAACCTGACCCATTTGGGCAATATCTTGACAAAACAAACTTCTAAAGTCCAATTCAATATACAATGTTATAGTAAGAATAGATTCATAAATTTCATCAAAACCTCACTCAGTATCAACCTGTCCACAATCTGAACACTCATGCAAAGGCAAGGTTACTGCAGGACAAGTTTTTGTATGTTCCCATGATTGAGAACATCTGTGAGGTATTTTATTCTCATATTTAAAATCAAATATGAAAACAAATTTAATTTTCAAGCAAATTATGTTTATCTCAGCATGTGATACTGACGTACTTCTAAGAAGCATTTTTCATATCTGCTGACTTAGATCACATAGGAAGATTACATAGTCCTTGAAATGTTTATATTATACATAAATCATATAACTATACCTTGCAATGATGTAATATGCTAGTGTAATATTTCTTGGCATCAAAAGAAAAATATATTTTGTTATAATATTTGCATTGTGACTATTTCACCTTGACTAACTTAAATCTTAATTTAATTTCATGTGTTAGTCCTCTGGAACTCATAAACTGTATACAGATATCCTTATTACATTATAAAATCTAATATTAATTTTTTCTTGTGCTATGTTTAAACTCTATTTCATGTTTTTCTTCTAATTTTCCTTTAAAACATAGCTGCATTTGATAGCTTTGCTTCCTGGAAAAAAAAAAATAACAAAGGAATATTTTTATCTAACCATAAAATGATGCCAGAAACCCAACAGGGACCAAACACCATGTTGGAACAAAAATAGTCCAGAGATACACTTTCAAAGTTGAGCACCTGCTGTAAAATAACCATCTGTGTTTAACTGTAATTTAATTATAGGTTCATTCCTTTTGTGTGCTCTGGAAGGATCTCATCGGTCTTCCCCAGTTGGTCTGCAATCAACTTTTGGCATTTTGCAAAGGCAACAGACATGTTCTCTTAATAACACCTGCTAACTTTTTTCATTCCTGTTTCAGCAAAAGTCTTCTGGGATTTTACAATGGTGTTGTGAAATGAAATAAAAAATCTTATTAAATCTGAAATGAAAACCTGCATTAATTAATCACCTGCCCTAAAAAGCCAATGTTATTGGCTATCAAATGTACCATTTTCCCTTTCCACAAAAGTAACTCAAGAACCACAAAGGTAAAAGATTTGTTATTATTTTTGAGGGGAAAAAAAAATTTGTATTCTCCAAAGATCTTCAAGCTCTAACGGCAATCTATATTAATTGAAAACTTCTGCACAATACCTCAAAGCAAAAAAAAAAAAAAGGTCCTAGGCATTAATACTTGCTGAATGTAAGTCTCTCTACTAGAGATTTAGTGGAATTAAAACAAAACAATAAAAAATAAAAAATAACACAGAAAGTTCTCATCAGAAGATTCCCAAATTTCATCTTAATGTGGATGCTGCTTAACTGTGACCAGCTCGTTAGGCCAAATGATTCCAATATTAATGCCCAAAGTTACCTACCTAATAAAAGCTTGATGTCAGATTTTTTCCTAAGACTATTTGATTGACTATTTTAAATAATTAATTACAAGATAAAAGATTGAAATGTCTTACATTTTCAATGTATCTTTATATACTACTTATATATGCACAAATAAATTTTTACCTATTGAAGGTAAGTCCCATGGATGAAACTGCAGAAAGAAGTGTTAAAGCCCTGAAGCACAAGAAATCTTGCAATAAAAAGTCTAATAATGCCAACTAGCAGCTTCAGAAATAAGTGGAATTAGACCTGAATTCAGCACTGCCTCATATTAAGTGAAGACGTAATCATGAAACGTATATTTAAACAAGCTTTCCTGAATATTCAACCACCAGCTGCCTCATTACCACACATTTGTATAGATAATAATGGTAGGTGTGATGGGTTGGATAAACCCCCAAAACTTAGATTAAGGCCTTAGTTTAGTTAGGCCTGAAACCAAATTTAGCAAGCCTCAGTTTTTTGGCCATGGGGCTCCCCGTAGATTTAGAGGGTCAAGTATCACCTGACTTGAGCAACCAAAGAGGTATTTCATATCATCTGACGTTAAGTCGAGTGTAAATTTAGTGGGGGAGGTATCTCTGGCTCTCTTGCCCTCCCTCTCTCCATGCGGTGTGGTGGGGAGGACTCCTTGTTGCTGCTCCCAGAGCGACAGGCCTGGCCACTTCCCTGCCAAGATGCCCACAGCAGTTCTGGGCTCTGGGAAGTAAATACTTTTCTGTTTGATGTTGCTTTGCTGGGTGCTCTCTTAGGGGAATGTGTTTAGTTTTGGTTTCCTGAGGGTTTTGGGTGGTGAAATCTGTGTGTTACTGAGGTGGGCAGCTTGGGATAAAGTTGTTGTTGGTTTTTCTTATATTTGTACCTATATGTATTATAACTTTCCTGTAAATACATGTATATAGTTTTTTTCCAGTTTCAGGTTTTTTTTCTTCCCTCCTTTCACTGGGACCTCATGGGTCTTGGGGGGGAGGTTGGCATTTTGCCAGGATTGAACCCACAACAGTAGGGGTTTTTCTGTGAGCAATGGCTGACAGAAATACCAGCATTAGCAAGGTACAAAAAGTTTCATGAAATGTTAACAATTATAAACTACAACAAAACCAGCAATTTTTTCCCCTACTGTGCCAAAGTGAAAGAAGTATTCTGGAAACTCAAGGACAACACACAAATAAAAGACTTCTGTGAACTTGGAGCTGGGATTACCACTTTGGTAATTTTTGTGTTTATGGTTTATGATGTGTCACACACAGGTGTATTACTGCCACTACATTTTCCCTCTGTTAGGTCACTTTTTTCCTATTCAGAAGAAAGGAAATATCTGATTTAAGGATTGGTAAGGGAAAGTAGACGGATAGTAAGAAAACATGCAGTCTAGTTCACAATTTCTAAGTGGAAACACCTTAAAACTTTGTTAACAGCAATAGATCATACTGGAATTTTGGGTTAAAATTAAATTCTACTGTAGAATATTCTATAAATCCTGCTCCTGAAAGAGAAAGCAGTATGCCACATGGAGGATTTCAATTCTGGTCTGCACAAAACAGAGTCAGCAAAAGGTAGTGTCTAAACCAAAGACTTACATGTGGGCAGGTCTGTGGGGGCAAGCACATGATGTCATATACCGTTCAAAGGCTAATAGTACTTAGCAAAATTAATATTTTTTTTGATAACTTTGATACCTATGAACACTTTGGGGAAGTCAGCGATTGCCGCAAAATCACTACTAGGAAATTCATTGCATTCTATTTTGAATGGGGTACAGAGATGTGAAGTATGAATGAATTTTTTAAGGAACAATTTTTTCCTGTATATGTTATTAATAATGAAAGCAGCACCTTGTCAGAGGGAAAAAAGAAAAAAAAAGAGAAAAAGTAATGACCTTGAATGAACATTAAGCTTATTAGCTAAGAAAAGCACCACGGTGTTAAGACATAATTCATGTGATAAAACTGCAAAATTACAGAATATGTGGTTAAAAGTGTACATGATTTTCTACATTGCTTAGAAACAAAAACTATTGCACATGGATTTGAGATAACCACAAGATATGCACGAAAGTGTAAAGATTTATTACTATTTGGAAGACAACTGAAAATTCCTCAGATGAACATTTGAGTTATGTGGCAGTAGTTTACACATCTTTAATTTAAATGAAGAAAAAATTATAACAATCAGACCTTGACTTCTGATTGTCTTCAGGTCTGACTGGTACATTTATAAGCGCCTTTACTGAACACCTACACATCAAATGTATTAAAAAAAACCTGATTGAAAAAGCATAACAAATACAATGTTTTCTCAGAAAATTAATTAACTAAACACTAATTTTAAATGACTTATAATCATAGCCATTAATCTTTAATTTACTTCAAAAACCAAGCCATGAAAATTATGACATTTTCACTTGCAATGACCGCCATACCAGTTATAACTGGGATGCAGCAGAAAAGTGACAGGGGAGAAAAGGTCAAAACAGATGTAGAAGAGTTAAATACAGGAGCATGTAGCTGCAGCTGATTTGCACTGCAGGGGATATGAAGACCCAACAATCCACAGTACACAAGAGCCACCCCTACTGTGCCATGTCATCTTCTCACTCCCAGCAATGACACAACAGGTTGGCATCAGCAGTCATGGATTCCTCCTCTCAGTGTATGGCTCAAAACAGCAGAGTCCCTGATGTCCCCTACGGGTCTAAGTTACCCTTTCACAGCAACATAACCAGGTACTTTTTTTACTCTGAGTCTCTTCAGAAATGTCAAATCACTGAATGCTCATTTTTTGTTATAGAGATATTAATTATATTCATGTTCTCGGTGTTTTCCTCAGAATGTCTACTGATGGGCAGAGATTTCTCATCTCCTATTTTCCCTCTAGACAAAATTTTACTCTAAATTAAAGTTGCCTGCAGAAAAGTAGCATTACTTATCATATATGTTTGGAACTTTGAGCTTGCATATAATCATCAGGTATTCAAATTTTACAGTTCTATTCCCCATGGTGTACAATACCACTCCCTGTTTTATGATAGTTTATGATTAACTATGTATGCATTAAATGCCTTCTGAAACCACTTGATGTTTGTCAAAACAGATGCATACTGCCAGGCTCCAAGCAAAACACTTGCCTTAGCTTTCAGTAGTTACTCATGGTCTGCTCACCCACTGACACCCAGCAGACACTTCAAAAAAATTTGCCATAAAAGGTCATTGAATTGACTCACTGAATTAACCACATTGTTAAATGCTCTGTCCTAACGATTCCTAATTGGCTCTTCATCATGGACCAGAAGGCATATCTGAGAAGGAGATAGTATATCTAGATTCTTTACCATTTGAACATTGGGAGACTTTAAGCAGAGCACAGTTTAGTTGCTAAAGAAGGAGAATGCTCCAAACATATAGGTCTGTCATGTGGTTGTTGTTCAGTTTAATGTAATTACAGTTTTAGTTGTAAATCCATTATAATTGCATCTTACTACTTTCCTGTCACACAATACTTTTGCTTTTTGTTGTCTTAGTTCTTGCTACTCATCTTGCAAAGTCAAGACTAAACACTAACTAAAATTTACTCCTTTGTAACTTCGGCAGTGAAGAATCATTTCTTTCAACCCAGTATGTGCTATCTGAGGAGTGATTTTACTTTTTACTTGCCACAAAAATGCAGTTCTCAAAACTACCACTCAAAATCAGACCCACAGTCTTTCCTGACAGTAAATCAATGCAATCTTCTAATCCTGTAGTAGATTTGAGGTAGTGGAGAACAGCGGCCAAACCCAAATTCATATCTCAACCTAGATTGCAAAAACCCTGTGCTTTGCTCACTGAGTTGAGGCACATTCTTGAATATTAGTCATTCTCAAAAACACACAATCAGATGCTATTCTGCATTTTGATTAAGTATTTTCCAAGAAAATTCATACTGAATGTCACTGAAATTGAAACATTCAACAAGTCGTTTTGTTTTGTTTTTTCTAGTGTGGTGTTTTTGTAGGTTTCATGGTCTTCTTTTGTTTGTTTGTTTGGTTTGACTTTTTGGGGGGTGTTTGATTTTTTGTGTATGTGTTAATTCCTCTTGAGCTAAAACAGTACTGCACAATGTAAGACAATGTTTACTGTGCCATTAACATTTCCCTTACTTTTTCTGAATTTCTGGCTTATATGAACTATACTTTTTCAGCATCACATTCATGAAAATCAAGCAGAAAATACCTCTGATCTCTCTCAGATTTTTCAGTTTCTTCTTGTACCCTGCACATATCCACAACAATCTTTCAAACACTCAGTAAGAAATGCCATTCCAGTGGCACATGTGCAATCCCACCTACAGGTAGAGCATTTCCTCCTTGAATTGGTAGTGATGGTGGGGATGATTCCAAGCAATGTAAGCACAGATAGGATGCACATAAAGGAAACAGGCACCTTGACTGACTGTTCCATGCCACAAACAAAATAAGCAGATGGATGCAGTCTTGCAGATGGTGAACCTTTCTTCCTTTTTTCCCCCTGTCAACAGCTGTGACAAACTGCTCTAGACTTGCTCAAAAGCAATTTTCTACTTATAAGCAGTTATATGTATGATAGATTTCGTCAAGCTGCTAAACTATGCATAAAACAGGTGTTTTATTGTAAATATGACTAAATGATCCAGTAAAGAAGTTTTTAAGCACAATTGAAGATTTAACCTTAGCATTCGTCTTTAAATAATCACCATTTATAATAAATAATAATAAACCAAACCCCAAACCAAACTACCTCACAGATTTAAGGAAGGTGGAACTACTGTAATTCCACCTGCAAACCAGGAAAAGCCATGAGCAATTCTGATAGTTTCACTAGGTTCTTAGTACCAATCTTTTTTGCCAGCTAAGCAAAGTGGCTCTGAGCTATGGATTCTCAGGCCTGAAATCTGCATCTGCTCTAAGGTGGCATTGGCTGATGGAGTCCAAAGGTAACAAAATTGCGCGCGTGCTCTTTAGGAAATGCCTTAGCACTGGGTGCCCCTGCAGCCTTCCCCTTGCCTCTGACTGCACATACTGCACAAGGCAGTCTCTAAATTATGCAAGTCCATACCTTACGTTCAACAAACATGGTGCGTATTTCATAGTGACACAGGTCACATCTTGCAGGAGGTTAATTTTGTACAGTAGATATTACAGGCCTCTCTCTCTTAAAAAACAAATGTAAAAAGCTGAAAAAGTAAAATGAAAATAAAAAAAATCCTGGTAGCCACACATATGACCAAGTAGCTTAATTCAAAATTTAAAAATATATGCACATTTTATTGCATGCACTGTTGCAATATAAGCATTAGGAATACATTATTTAAATGTTTGGCATTGTCACAGTTTTTGGTGAATTTTAATTACTAGAGCAATTAAGAACAACCTAGAAAATACTTATAATGAGCTGAAGTCATATGCTTTACTGTCACCCTGGAGTTTTAAAGCACCTGCCATATGTTCTCTTTAATAATTGCTACTCTTGCTTTCTGAATACAGTAAGAGAATCTATTAACTTGTAGAAGCATCTGAGATATATGCACTTGTGATTGGAAATGGGGAAAAAATGTCAAAATGTTATTTCAGTCTTATGTTGTCTTTGTTAATATGAGGTTATACCTAAGGACAAGGGCTCAATCAACATATTTCCATGGAAGAGCAGACATTCAATGAAAAAATATCCTTTTAAAAATGCATATGAAAAATTAAGGAAACTCTTCTGAGTTTAGCAGTCACAGAGATTACCAGATCAAGGCTGTTTGACAGGGTTGAATTCCAGCTGGAACATATTTCTGAGTTGCATTTTGTTTATATTTTTATATTCATTTTCATTATTAACATGTCATAAATCAAGTCTCATAGTATTCACTCAATAAACAATAAAGTGTTCACTATGCTTGACATTTGCTTGTTGCAACAAGCTATACACGAATACATGAAATTTGATTCTATTTGTGAGCAGAATTTCTATCAATTTTATACCTCATGTTTAAAACCTCTCAAACTCTAACCAGCAAATAGAAAAATTAATACAGAATAAACGTGTCAAAATAGAGCTCCACATTATATGTGCTAAAATTTTCACTTAAAAAAAAAAAAGGAAAAGAAAAAAAGGAGTTAAGGAGTTGTATTGCAAATAAATGGAACTTTATCAGCTTTATGAGGAAAGAAGCTGATGACTTCAAACTATCCTGTGCAACTCTCATTCACCACACAAAAGAAATGTATTCTTTTATATAATTAAATATGTAATTTACTGCATGTCTTGTCATCCAAAACTAAAGCCTTGGGGAGACTGGTTCTAAATTAATTGCTAACACAGCAATTCCCTTTTACTTCAATGCCCAAGAAATGCAGCAAACTAAGTTTTTAATTCATCACATCTTGATATTTGGGAGTTGAAAATAACATCAGCTCTTCGTTTTAAAGCAACAATAAAATACTTCAGCAAAACTATATGCATTTTCTTATGCTGAAATCTGGGTTGTACTGAAGTAAATGGAGGATTCACTGTTTACCTCAGTGGAGCTGGAATCTCATGCTAACATTTAAAGAAAAGAAGCCATCAGTCCTAACATATTAAAAAGAGAAGTCCAATTTATTATTTTTTCTCTCATCAGAGGTCTAATCCCAGAGCTGGTTAAGAAAATTGGCTTTAAATGGTTTTAAATCCTGCTCTTCTTCAGGAGCTTCACTGATTAAAAATATTCAGTGTATCTTAGTATTATTGGGAAAACAGCAGGCTCAGTTGCCCTTGTTAAGTATGAAACAGGGGTTAACAACAAATCACCCACGGATCTATATATCTAATCTGCATGTTTATGTATACCTATTTATCTTTGTGTCTCTCTATGCATAAATATAGAAGGAAGTGTTAGTATTTCTTTGTAGAAAATTTAAAGCTTTCTTAAGTGAAAACTGCTATAGCCTATTCCCCCTGAAAATACATGAATATTAAACAGGACATTTCCTTCAGCAAATCACAAATGTCTCTACGCCACCCATGCCAAAACTTCACAGAAGCAGCATTTCTGGCATCTTCAGATTGCTATGTGTTTATAATATCCTTTTAGTTTGATGTTATAATAGACAGTCCAATTCTCAAGACTTTGATACCTGCACTCTTAGCAAACCTTTGCCCAATGTTTTTATTAACTCAATTTAATGGAACCTTTTTTATAGTGACCTTAAGAATTTAATAACTCCTCAATGCAAGGACAATACCACCTGCAGGCTCTTCTGGGATTAAACTGTAGTAGTTCAATATGTCTGCAGGAACACATAAAAGAAAAGCAGAAAAAAATGTCAGGAACTACACAAATCAGTCACTCATTGCTGAGGTTGGAAATTGTGCCTGGTTATGATATCCTGCTCCAAGACTTGTGACAAAACTGTGCATCTGATACATACTGCAGCCTACTTATTGCTGCTTAACAGTATTAATCTAGCTTTGATCATGTCAGATATGCTAGCAATTTTCAATTCCAGAGTGTCTTCCTTTCTGACAGACACTCTACATATCTTACAGGTACGATCAATATGTTATTAGTCAACAACCTGAGAAGAGGCACATAAATTAATCCTTTTCTGTCAACCCAGCAGTTTGTACTCAAGTGAAGCCTCACCCTTGCTGTATGCGTGAGACTGATCTTAATCCAATTAGGGTAAAATGAACTTTTTTTTCTATGGCAGTCTCCATCTATGTTAATTCAAACCTCTGAAGACAGCTGCTCTGGGGAAATAATTTTATGCTTGACCTTTTATGGGCAAGGTTAAAATCAGTATGGATACATATATATGCAAGGAAAGTCAATAGCTTGCTCTCTCTCAATTCCTCCTTTAACCTCCACTAGCACCTGTAAAATAATGTCAGAGAATACCGCTGATTTCAAAGTGACAGGGATGTATTTATTTTAGTTGCATAAAGGACTCTGTCATTTTAGCTTTACAGTGAGTACAGCACTTACCTTTGTTTTGCTGTGGGGCAAAGTAATACAGAGTGACAGCCCTGTCTGTAGTATTCTAGAATTTGACAAGTAGAGGATGTTAACAGCCTACAATATGCAAAACAAATCATTTCTTCTCTTTGTGATAGTTATCAGATATAATGACAAGAACCATTAAGGAAACAAGACTTGCTTGGTACTATTATTTCTCCAGCAGAAAATATAGGAGAGAGAAAAGAGTTCGAGTGCATTTGAATTCATTTAGGTGGTAGGAGAAAAGGGTGCAGTTCTGTACTAATGATGCAGTGCATTCCAGGAGGGGCATTAGTATTGTAGTACTTAGTAGTTCTTTCTCTTATGCAGTTTTTTCTCACAATAATATGGAATATCATGGCTATAGGCCATTACTCTTCTTTCATATAAATTTCCTCTAAATATCTCCCCTGCCCATACCAAACTTCCCTGTGTTAAAAGTAAATGACTAAACCTTGCTCTATCCTATCGATTAGGCAGAGCAAGGAGGGTACTTAGATTGCAACGACAGTGTTGCACCCCTCTTGCAGGGGTTCTCTGCGGCTCCCCCAGCTTGAGCTCTTGATTGCAGCCAGGAACTGAAAAAACATATAGAAAAAAGGCTGCTGTGAACCCCAGTAACAGCGTCTTCTTGGGAGTACCTGGGGATACCCTATTCATGCCCCTTTTCCTTACTGCTCCATCCCGCAGCAGTTCATGCACGTGTTGTGATGAGGAGCAGCCATGTAACCACACTGCCCTCTATTTCCTGGTCCTGCCTAGATTAGGTGGGGTATTCATATAAAACATTAGCATATGATAAAATTACGTAACAACTAAAGAAATAAGAATCAAAACCATTACTTTGTGAAGTGCATTGGGCACTAGTCTTTTTTTCCAGTTTGTATTCCTTAGATATATATCCCACCAACAGACAAAAAAACACCTCAAAAAACCTGATCTCTGAAACCTTCTTGAGGCAGGGAAGATGAGGAAAAGACTGCTATTTATCTAGCTAGTAAAAGAATGACTTTTAATGTCATTTATGGGGCACTGCAGTAGAGACTGTAATCATCTTAAAATCAGGCCAACATGTTTCTGAACTGCAGCTCTTAGCTTGTGCTTAGTCATATGTAATTTTAAGAATCATGCGTTACTTAAATTTTCACCACTTTTTTTCTAAGACTTTAATCCTAAGGTGGTTTGTCCTTTTTTTTTTTTTTTTTTAATGTTTTTGCCATCTAAAGCAAACAGCTTCATTAAATTAGGAAATCCTTATTTCCCAGCATAATTAAAAAGAGAAAAAAATCTTCTCAAATTCTCAAAAGTAAAAATACCTCTGAAAAAGACTAGGTAGAGAAATCTATAGGCTAAAAGTCTTGAGAAGTTATGGATGAATAATTTGTACACCTACATACCATCACAGCATCTCGTTACCCAATTCCAAACCAATGAAACATTGTCATACCATGGCTGCGCTATGAAATGACAAAAACAGGCATTCCAGGGTTGATTATATGACTTCATCAGCTAATAAGTATTAGCCTTTCTTTATTAAAATATACTAACATGCATAACTATGTCAAATGCTGTCTGCACAGCTCCTTCTCTGAACAAAACTACATTGTCAAAGTCAGTTCTCAAAAAATCCTACCTGAAAAACACTCACATCCCCCTGGCATTAAGAGTCACACCAGGAAGGACAGGAAAAACACAGAGATGAGATGAAAGAAAGTGTCTTTGAAGAAACATTTCCTAAACGTAAAACAGTATTTCTCTCTTTTCCCCATTTTTCCAACAAAAGTCCATTTTCCCAACAAACTTCTTGGCAAGTTGCTCCATAGATGTTCTCAGGCAATAGGAAGAAAGTTCACCATCAAAGCAAAATTCTAGTTACCCTCAATATCAAAAGGTTTGCCACACCCAAAAGGTACCACTTCAAGGAAGGAATTATTATGGTTTGGCAATGTTCTACACAGCTTAAAAGAATACAGGAACTGCATAACTAAAAGCTTTGTGTATAAGAAACTGTCAGAAGTACTGCTGAATGTTTAGTGTGATCAGTGGTGGAAGATCTGCCTAACTTGGCTCATTGGGCTTTTCAGTTCCCAATATATTTGATCATATTCACAAAAAAGTCCTCTTGCAACCAGGGAATTAAAGTGGACTTTCCAAGAGTCCGCCATGGGAAAAAATACTATCTGTGTACAGACTTTCATATACAGATTGATATTAATGGGACTAACATTTGAATTTACACATAAATGCATCAATGTGGACAACTTACCAGGCCAACTTTGCAGCTGCCAAACACCAGCAGTCAACAGTTCACATGGAGACTGTACATCCGATTAGGAATACTTACACATACAGGAAGATGGTTCTTCATAATACCTTTTCTTGCTAGTAAGATGCCAATGAAATATATGATAAAAGCAGTGTTGATATTTTAAGATAGCAATCAAATAAAAGCACATTAAAATTAAGAAATCAAAACAAACTTAACTGCAATAAGGTAAAATCAAACTATTATTTCTCTAAGTGGAATCAAATCCTAAAAGAGCCTGTGTTCCAACTTGGATCATGCTGTTTCTTCCATGAAAGGGGGAGAGCAGGTCCAGGGGAGATGTTGTTACCTGCATTTGTTGCTCCAGCTCACACTGGCATGAGCAATGCTGCTAGGAAAAGCTGTCTCTCACCACAGAAAGCACTATTCTGCACACTCACTTTAGAGATGGTGCCAAGTGGGGTTGTGGCCATTTTGCTAAGCTCAAGTAACAGCCAATCCTATTGGAGTCTGTAGCCAGTGGTGCCTTAGTGGCTTCTGACTCCTTCATCTTATTTGTAGTACATACAAGTATCCGCAGACGACACTGAAGCAAAACATTCATTCTCCTCAAGCTGCAGTTTCTGAAGAAGAAGGTTGAATATTCTTTTCAGCTTTTGAGAAGGCAAGGTGATATGAACACAGAGAGTAGCAGAAGAAAGAAATCAGTGTGTAAAGTTTAAGTGCAAGATTGTTTGGGGGTTTTATTGCAATAAAGTTAGTATTTTCATACAAGAGAGGTACTCAGTCTCTCAATACCAAAATACTCTACTCACTGTGTCATGGCAGGAAACTCACTGAAAGGTTGGTTCGGCATTAAAAAGTACATTGGGGTCTTTTTCTCCAGAAGATACTTTCCTCCCTTTAGCACTTTAGTGCTCCTCAGACTCAAACTGAGAGTGTTCTGTAGCCAGAATAGAGTCTTTGAGAAATACTATCATGCACCGAACAAAACTGAGAATCTGAAGGACTTCAATGTCAAAAGCAAGTTTTAATAACATATAAGTTAAAGTACCTGACACACAATTGTAGCAATCACAAGGAATGAACTAGATTGGTGGCAAATAGTAGTTGTGAAATGAATTTCAGATACTGATTATTTCTGAACTAATAAATGGAATGACAAGTAAAACAGCGTGAAACTGTTTTGTAACAAACAGTTTCATAGTTATACTTTTTAAAAGCTCTATTCAGAATGGCAGAATTGCTGCACTTCTTAAAAGATTTCAGAAATCCTGGATATCTCATTAGGTACTGTTTCTGTCATATCTGAAAAACTTAAGTATTCTGAGTCTTATAAAAGCACAGTCCATTTTTACCCGTTTACACTTGAGAGATCTTAAATACAACACTTTACAGAGAAAAAAGAAGAAACACAGAACCATGTCTACATCTCCTTGGAGATAGCCAAGGCACAATGGACCAGGTCTCAGAAAGGGCAACTATCACATCATTACAAGCTTCAAAAATCAACAATGAGGGGTTTTTTATTAATAATTTCAAACCTTTTCTTGGGTTTTTCATTAAGAATGGAAAACAATTAAACTCTTACAATCTTTTCCCTAATGGCATTTTGAACTTTTACTAAAAATTTCTGATTTTGCTGAGTGCCCAGTTAAAAAACAATACAAAGAAATATGTTTAACCTTTTCTTTCATTTCAGTTCACAGCTTCTACAATAAATTTCTACTGGAAAAAAGCATTGAAATATCTAAGCCTATGCCTCTAACATACGATAATGAAGTATTTTGTTTTTATGCTACTTGAATCCAAGTAGCTGCGCAGAAGAAATTACAGTTCAGCCAGCTCATCTCTCTTTTCTTATATTCAGCTTAGTTTGATTAAATGTGTATGATTCCTCCAATGAGGCAGCTTTATGTTCACGTCAAGATTAGATAGATTTTCCAAATATTATCATGCTGATTTTTACAGGAACTGATAAACACAGTCGGGAGTGCTTCTCTTTCCTCTTTTCCCCCTTTTATCTAAAANAAACCCCGGGACGGCTTGAATAAAGTCTCTTTGCGTGCATCACCAGCCTTGGATCTGTTTCCTTTCTGAGGCTCCTGGAGCCCTGCTGGCAACCCCGCAAGGCCTCGGGGCAAAGAGCACCCCCTCAAGTCTGACAAAAATGCACTAATTGAAAATATAATGTGATACTGAAAAAGAAAGTAAGACAAAAAAATGGAAAGGGGGAGGGAAAGGAAAACACACCGGGCTCAAGAAAAGCAAATTATTTAACATGAGAAAGATTATTTATATTGCTTTGCTTGTCTGTGCAGCTTTTGCTTTCCTTATTAAAACATCTTCATCTCAACCCACAAGTTTTCTCACTTATACCCTTCTGATTCTCTTCCCCATCCCGCTCATGAGGAGTGAGCAGCTGTGTGGGGTTTAGTTGCCAGCTGGGCTTAAACCATGAGACCTACCCAGGATCTAAACAAAACCCTGTTTGTTGCAATGCCAAACAAAGCCCACGGGTCACATTTAAACAAAGGCCAGCTGTCATTAGATAAAAACAGTATTATTTTTTGATTTAAAATGCAGTGACACAGGCTCACACAAAAGTAAAATCTACTTTCAACCACAAGTTTAAAGGAAAAGATATCACTTTGTGTCAACAATACTCAAGTAATTTCTCCTCAACAGCAGCCTTCCAAGAAGTTTAGTAAACCATTTGCGAAAGAATAACAAACTGCTACATCTATCTACCCTTCCTCATGAGTTGTGCTAACTACCTTAAAAAGAAATAAATCCTGGAAACCTCAAAGAATGAAACAAAACCATGTCAAGTAATTTAGTAACCAGTAATTAAATAATTTTCAATCCTATTAAAAGCCTTAATATTTTTTCATAGTGTGTTCTGAAATGGTATTACTTTATCATTGGTAATGAAAAATTCTTCAAAAAAACCCCCGAACGGCAACAATTATCTTTCTCACATAGAACTTACAAGTAAGAGCACATTCTGTACGTTTTATAACTCATCTGTCAGGTGTCAGAGCCCTGGAAAGGTACTGAGCTTTTGCCTTTCTCAGCATTCAGGTGTTTCCCTACCAAGTCTACTCAAAGGCCCTGGATGCAGCCATGCCACTGAAAGAGAGCTCTTCATCTTTCATTCTGCTTTCAGAAGCAATTTACCCTTTATGAAGACAAGCTGAAATACCATTAGTACTTTAGAAATTGCTGGGCTGGGTTTAATGATACAACATTCCGTAATGAAAAACTAGTTTGGTGTCTGGGACAGAGTGTATCACAGCACTCTTCAAATAAGAAAGCCAGAAACAGAGCCTACAAGGCCTCAGGGCTCTCATAACTGATTCTGAACACGTGAACCAATTTTTTTCTGTCTTGGGATCTAGTTTTGACCCCGGGTCAATGTTTAAAAAGCATTTTAACTTAATTTAGGGTGAAGTTTTTCTTATCTAGATGAGTTCTTTGTATGTGCCATACCTTAGGTCCCTGTTTGTAAAGGGCAGGAGAAGAATCTATCTCACCTGACTTCTGAGAGCTACCACCTGTGATGATCATTGCCTAATAATTCATTGAGAGAAACTATGCAGCTGATCTTTGTTGACTTCTAAGTTTGAATAAAATGAATAATTTGCATTGGAGATTAAAACACAAACTTGCTGATGCAGAGATGTCTTTGCTTAGACTGATGAATCCTACCTTGCTCGCCTAAATACACCTGAGATTTTGGGAATATAGCACTAAGGTACACAAAGTCACCTACAGTACAGTTTGAATACAGGTTTTCTTTAGGAGCTCTGTAACTGTCATTATAATTATTTGGATTATTAAAATTGAAAATCAAATGACAGAGTAATGACACAACCCCAAAGATAAACCATAATTAAACAATTGCCAGAAACTGAAGTGAAAGAAGATTTAGATTTATCCAAAATGGGAGACAGAAGGAACAAAAGAAGACTCACTGGTCTTCTCTATCTGTACTGACAATAAAAGTTCAAAAATGTCAGAAAACAGGCAAGAACAAACCATTTACCTCTTTCCACTCATCTCTTTCCTCTCTGGTACAGAGGTTCATACTTCATCCTCTTCTGAGGCTAACAAAATTTCAGTTTCTGTGTACTTCTAATGAATTTAACATGACATCATCACACCAGAACTCCAACATTTTCTGCTGTAGTGTGCACTTTTCCCAGGAGTGATTCTCAAGGATAGGTCAAAACCACAAGATTTCATCAAGTTCTCTCAGCAGAAATGTCAGCATATTATTACTAAACAAGAAAATTTATAGCAAAATAAATATCTCAAGGGTAATTTCTTGTTCTATTAAGCAAGAGAATATTATTTCCAACAAGAAGGCTGATGTGACAAAATACAGTTACAGAATTACAAAATGAATGATATGAAGTTTCCAGAAAGATGTTTAAAAAAGTGACCCAACTATCATGCCAGAGAAAATTCCAGAGCAAACATTTGATATGCCAACACATTTAAAGAGACTTTTTCACATGGTTTATGTTATTGACAATTGGCAGCCAATTAATATTGAATAAAATGAGGAAAAAAAAAATTCATCTTCCCGGTAAAAGAATTTCATTACTTTTATATATTTCTTTTAAGGAAGGATACTGGTTTTTGAATTAAAAAGTGCAGTTCAGGCCATTCTGCAACAAACTGCAGACAGCAAGACATCTCTTATAAAAAAGAAATATATTATCATAGAAATAAAATAATAATTGCTTCCTTATAAATTTGTATCATGCTAATACATGCCTTGCAGGGGAAAAAAAGGAAGAGTATTATTATTTGTGTAATACAGGCTTATCATAAAGCTTTTCCATGCTGTTTTATAGACCCCTATCAGTATATACAAAAATAAGTGTTCCTTTGATCATCTTACTTGTCATCCATCTGTTTAACCCAGACCTGTGCAACATCAGCTAAAATATGACAACCCCATTTCTCAGGCGCTTCTACAAAGACTTCAGCAAATGAGAAACAGGGCAAGGAAGCATTGTTCAAAATATTTAAGCCAGATTTCAAATGAATGGAAAAGTTTAAGTTGTAAGGCACATCTGAAGGCCTGCACAGAGCAGCTTCAAAGTGTGATCAGGTTGCTTGAGGCCTTGCTCAGGCAAGATTTTTAAATCTACAGGGTCGGAGTTTCCACATTCTTTCTGGGCAATCTATTCCAGTGCACAAGCTAATTGGTACCTTAGCTCATAGTTTAAAGAATTCTGATTTCAAACTGTTTTCCTTTATTTGCAGCTATGCATTTTACAATCTCCTAGCACTTCTGAAAAAGAAAAAACCAATTCAGAAGGTGCTCATAAAAGCTACCATGACATCATAGATAAGTATGAAAAACTTAAGTATAAAATACACATCAGAAAATCCATGTTTATTAACTTAATTTCAACATGCGGTGGCCCATGTTGATCTTTACTACACCATTTACTTGTTTCAAATGTCAGATATGCTGCATAGAATTGAATTAATTTAGTGGTTTGACAGACACTGGGGAAAAAATTTAGCAAATGGGCAGCTGACTATTTGCAAAGATTACAATAGCCTCTTTTCTTTATCTGACTGCAAGTTTCTCCGTTAATCAAAGTTTAGCAGGATAATACAAACAATTTCTCTGATGGTGACCTAGTAACATGTACAAGTTTGCTATGAGATGTTGCTCACAACAATGTGGTCAGCACACAATTTGAAGTGTTCCTTCAATGACCACATGCCCAGCATGCCAAATCAGTCTTTATATTCTGAGTTTTCTTAGAACTTACTTTCCCTCAGTGCATTATCCTGCTCATGACTCAAAAAACATAAGGACACTGAAGAGGATAGGACTGTGTTATAAGTCCCTAAAAAGGGGCAATGCAGAAAGCTGGAAGCTGACAATGACACGTACTAAGTTGGGCAGCATAGCAGGTGCCTCAGCTCCTGCAGAGTACAGCATCTTGAAGAGGAGGCAGAAGTACATATTTCCTGGTGGCTACAGAGAAGGGTAAGAAAACGGCCTCATCTCCAGCTCTTAGGAGACTTTGGCATAAAAAGATTAGCAGCCCTTAAAATTAAAGGAAGGCATTTGACTAACTGCTTCTGTGTTGATTGGTAACGCAAATTGGCTGCCAAAACCTGCACAAACATTATCATTCTTTCCCCCCTCTCTTCTTTAACAATTTATTATTCTTTTTACTTTATTTTCACTGATTTGCAAGAAATTTTAGCTCAATCCCTTGACAATAACTCTCACATTTGGCCAGCGGTCAACAAACATTGACACAGAACTGCTTTCAAACCAGAAAGGGCTTACTAGGGTAAAGGAATGGCTGTGTGGTTGGATTTCCAGCTTTTGCAGTCAATTTCCATGACTAGAATATTGTAAACTGGTTGCTGTTCTTTCTGCTTACCCTCCTCCATATCTAAGATGAAATAAAGGCACACACAATTTTCTACTGATTATAGCATGACTATTGTTTCTCTGGGGTTAAATACTTCAGTGCTTTGGATTTCTTTAGTCAGAAAATGAAAACTTCATTCCTTTAAAGCTCACAGATATATAAGATACACCTTGATTTTTCTGACCATAAACCTGTCAGGTGCAGACTTATGTAGACAAGAGTAACTAAGAAGTTGTTTTTTCTTCTCTTCTACTCACTGTATTACTTAGTACAAATAAAAAGACAAGTGACCACACTGTAGGCCTGGAAGCTGAACTAATGTGCTTCACTGCCTGTAACCTCCTCAATTACTGCTGAATTTTCAGTCAAGAACCATGACTGATTTTATAACTCAAATATCATTTTACTTTCTTTAGTCCTTATTTAACTGTGGTTATTTATTCTTTGGTACTTGAGAGTCATTTTTCAGTAAAATCAAAAGAGCAAATGAAACATATTGCCAGTAATCCAGTGCAAAAAAATCACAGCATTAATTTAATGAGAACTCTGTTATTCATTTAGCAAATGAGACAGTGGAGTGGCACTGACATATGTAGAGCAGGGACCAGTCTGAGATGAAAATACATTGATTCATGAGTGGTAAAGAGCAGCTTAATGTAACTCACTGATAAAACTGTCACTGATCTTGCTCCCTATCTGGGATTCCAAGAGAAAATGATGGGAAAACCATTCTGTGTCATTAATGGCAACTGAGTAAAATGTGCCAATGAGAGATAATAATACACCTACATGACATGGACCATTAAGCAGCCAGTTACAACAGTCTCAAATAACACAAACAAATGAAAGTAGCACTTATGGTCAAACCCTTGTCTTATTAAGCTGTTGAATGCTTTTCAGAATAATTAATATGACCTGGAACTGATAATGCAAAAATTTAAACTACTGCCTTGTCTGCTTTCTCCTAGTTAATAATTATTTAAGCCAGCACTGTCAAGATGTGAAACAGTAATAAGCAGAACTATGCAGAAGGAAATGGTTTTGGCTGCAATTCCAAAAGGCTAACCATCTACAGAAATAAAAAGGAAGGACTTCTACCACTGTGAAAAGCCACTGCCAGGATACTCTCCCAGGTATCTAAATAAAATATGCTATGAAATTAAAAGCAAAGATGAATATCTGCAGCATCTTATTTATAATTTCTTTTTGAACTGCATCAGAAATGTGCATGAGTATTTTCTGATCTATTAATAGAGATTTTTGATTTCTTTCTTAAATAACATTCCAGTTGTCCTCTCTGCACACATGGGGCTGATGCAAGACCTAGCTGAAAGGATTCAGAGACACCACTCCCATGGTACCTGTCACCTTTCTTATGTCTTTATGACGACTACAATCAGGTTCAATCATAGGATGGAAAAAGACAAAGGGTTCTTGAGAATCTCTTCAAAGGCATGTGATGCCCACTTACATATGCAAAACCAAACGAGAGCTCTGTGCACTGAATGTGCACATTGTCACATCTTATGTCTTTTTAAACCTCTTAGATGGAGAGTGTTGACAGGGCCACAGATGGACAGCAACCCTCTGTGAGGAAACAGTCCTTCTCTATCTCTGTTGCCTTAAGCCCATGCAAAGGAGGACACTGTGTTTCTTCCTCTGTGGAGTGAAAGATTATCAGATCCTGTTGATCTCATTCCAGGGCTGGGAAAATCTGGTCAGCTACCCTGGATAAATTTCAGAATCAAGATACTTGGAAATTAGCATACAGAGAAATTAAGGCAACACACAGCTGGCACCACCAGAATTATATGGATTTAAAAACTCTTGAATATTAGGTGCTTGGGGGAGCCAGGTCACAAATGTTTCTTAAGAAGTGACACCAAAGCTAATAATTTAAAATACAAGGGCAAATCCCTAATTAAACCAAATTATATTATTTCAAGCATTTCAAACATAATTGCAATTATGTTTAATCTTGCCCCATAACATTTTGAGATTTTTCTTTGCATAACTCTGCTCATACTGATTAATATCCAAAATCTTGCTGCAAACATGATTTATAAACTAAATATATAGATAACTAAGTGCCCAACTTAAATATTTTCTGCACTATAATTTAGTGCCATAATTTTCAAATGCTGTTTTAAATCAAGCCTTTCTTAGTATTTTTTCTTTTTGAGAATAATGATAAAATGTTTTTATTAGGAAAGCCTAGATTTTATTTCATGCCAAATCAGTTCAGACACTATAATGCTACGTTGTTCCTTTAAGTAAAGTGAAAAATCTATAAACTTCTTAAAATGTACTTTCCTGGCTACCTTTAAATGAGGATGAAAAAACATGTTTAAATAAAAACTATACAAATTTCTGCAGTAATTTCTGAATAAGAAAAGCTGTTTTACTTTTCATTGAAGCCCCTTAGGTTGGTGGGTATCTAGATTCTATTTTTTGTTTTAGTGGTGTAAATACAGTGTAACTCAATTCACTTGAAAGAAGTTGGAGTGGAATAAAGCAACCAGCAGACAAAGCTTGTGCATGTTTCCTTAAAACACGGAGATAAAACTCAGATATCTTTTACTGTGCATTTTTCTACACAACATAACATACTAACTTCCATTTTTGCCATTTCCAAGCCCATTAAAGTTATCTGTTAAGTGAGAGGTGCTCTAAACAACTCTCTTCTATTGCAATGTCATCTACTTCACTTGGTTTAGTTCAAGTGCATATTTATCATTCTACTCAAATAGAGCTGTCTTGCTTTTTTCCCTTTACTAGCTTCTTTTTTTGTTGTTGTTTTTGCCAGTCTGGTTGTAGATTCTCTTGGGCAAAGACCAGCTGTTAATATGCACTGCATCTCCCTCTGTAATCAGTAGTTTTAAAAGGTTGTTACTAATGTTCTTGGAGGAATACCACAAATCATGAATAAGTAGTAAGCTTACACCTTGGATACAGATCACATTCTCTTATTTTCTGCTCTTTGTGCATCAGTTCATACATTAGTGATGAAATAAAACCTTGGTAATATATATACACCATTTAACCCAAAATTATGTTCAACCATCTTCTCATTTGTTTCAAATGGGTATTTTTTTCTTAATGTTTTGTTCAAGTCACTGCATTCTGTGACAAAAAGTGAACTCATCTTGCTTATCTTATTCTTCCCTTCAGGGACACATCTCATTAAAAGCCTTTTTGGTGCAGTATACTCTTTCACAATCCCTCCAAAGTAATGTAAAAATGATCTGATACTGTAGGGTTTTAATGTCTGAAAAATCAGTACCAGGATTCCCGATATTATTTAAAACCTGACATGGAAGTAAATCCCTTTATTGTGCCAAGTATTTTATGAATTATTAATTGGTCCATTACACTTTTGCCTGCAATGGGAACATAAAAAAAAGGACAAAAGTACTTTGAAAGGTGAAACTTCAAGTGGTCCTGCCCTGTAAGCCAAAAGTTTAGAGCTGTATTTGTATTTACAATAAAACCTCTCTACTACTTATAGGTTTGGAAGTTTATGGTACCACCGCAAGAAGGTCAGTGAGGGGATTCAAATAAGAAGAGGAAGGAGACAATAGACACATTTGGGTGAAGCATAGCTAGTGCCTAAAAATACCTCTGCACAATGTTGTTAATGCCTTACTGCACTGATCTATTCAATTTGTGTTATCTAATGAAGTATAGCATTCAACACTTTATCATAAGCTTGTATTGGTTAGAAGTGTTTAGCTAAATGTCTAATACTGCTGATGGTATTTCCACATCATATTTCACTTTGTAGATTTGCAAGGATAATAGTGTGGATAAATTCTAGGTATTTCAGACTTTGGAGAGCACACTTTGAGACTAGTAATAGAAAAGGCCAAAAGGGTAACTCAGTTTATAATGGAAAGAGTGTGAGTAGCAAATAACTGTGCCATAATTAAAGAAAATACAAAATGTCATCATACTTCTAGGTGGAAAAAGCTGGAACCCAATAACATCTGGCATTAATAGTTCCAGTGCAGTATACATCTAACAAAATAGAAATAAAAGCTATACTTGCAGAAAGAAAATACTTAGGTGCTCACACTGAGACTTTGCAAGTCTTTGTCTTGCTTCAATTTACCCATCTGTTTTTAAAATTTAGTGTTTTAACCATCTTGTAGAAATGCTTTTATAAGCTCAGTGTTCACTAGATTGCATTTTTTTATAATAAAGTACACACATTATATTTGTAATACAGAGAAAAATCACTATCCATGTTCTTGGTGGCAATGAATAAAAACTACTGCAAGAACAGAACATATTTTGTACAATTAATAACCTGCTGTTGTCATTGGACTGTTGACACAATTAGAAGGATTTTTTAAAAACTGTCTGCAACAACAAACTGTTGTTTGCCCAGCTGTATTCTGGTTTCTCTGGAGTTCAAAACACAATTTAGTTTGTAAATGAATCAAGAAGGCCAAGGCCAAAATCACATTTCACTAAACCTAAACACATTGCGAAACATATGCTCATCATGTGTCCTGGTTCTTGGTTTATCTCTTCTGTTTAAAATACACCTTGAGACTTTTATTAGCAAAATATGCACAATCAAGAAGTTCAAGATTATCCTATTATATGATCCACCTCAGATTGTAAAGAAGTAATGCAGACAAACCCTATTGGGTAAAGCATATTTATCAGTGAGAGATTAAGCTTTATAAATGGTAGCAATGACTAAATGCTACAGAAATGCATGGTTTAAATGATTATTTTTTTTTCACTCACGTGTACCATACTGCCTTTGAAATGTTTCTAAAAGTCTGGGAGCAGGTAAGTGCCTGATGGCAATATGATCAAGGTAAACCATTTCTTGTTATTAGAACTTGTGAAACTGCTTTACTGGTTACCTTAGAACTGACTCAATTTGCTTTGAGGGCCATTTGTAGCTCAACAGCTGAAAAACACTGCCTTATGTCTTTAGCCTTCTATCAGCTTTTTCATGAAAAAGCATCTAATACACATAAATAATCCACTCTTCCACTACCTGCATCACATAGCTCAGTCTGTATTATATGGGGACCCATTATTGCATCAAAATCAGTTAAGTTACATATTTGTGTAATATTTTTGTACTACCAGTAGTATCTTACCCAGTGAAACTTTTTATTTCAACTTTTCCAGTTACTCTCAGAAATGACTGAAGAAAATACTGACTGAAGAAAATACTATCTGAAGAAAGAAACCCAGTTATTCATTAAACCTCTGTGGTCTCCCACCTTTAGGCTTATAGAACCACAAGTACTTGGAGAGAAACATCCCAGGATGTAGGTGCAGAGCTACTCTAATGGGGTAAGCTGGCACTTTATTGCCTTCAAGAACAATGCAACACCACAGACTAAAGTGCAAAGGAAAAATGACCATGAAATTCAAATTTCTAGCCAAAAAATGGGGTCAGTTAGGATTCATTGCAGAGCTTGTCCACAAACCTTAACTGTAATCCTAAACCAACTGATCAAGGTCCAAATATTGGCACTGTACCATGAAAATGTTTCCTTGCCCTTGTATAACATGAGCCTTAAGGAAAAGACATCTATAGATAAAAATGCACAAAACAGCAACTCTGTCCCTAACTCAAATGGGGATAAAACCTGAATCCCAGATTAGTCTCTCATATTCATTCAACGGGAGTAGGATAATCTATTACTGTATGGATGGGCAGTACTCACTACAATAAAAGTTCTAATCCCTGTTGAGAGACCACATATAATCTTCAGAGATTTAAAATTAAAGGGTCCAGGGGGGAAAAAAATGCTGAAGTACATAAAATAGACAACAAAAACCTACACCAGCAATTTCTAACCACTTTGCATAAACTACCATTTTTAACTACTACATAAACTACTACACTTTGCATATACTACCATTTCTAATCAACTCTACTGCCCAGCCTGAATAGAGAATATTTAGAATTTGGAACTAGAATATGTTGATAATCATATTACGTAGTTTGCACAAGAAATTGTATTTGCTAAGAAAGACAGTAATATAACTTGTAAAATGATAGGTCCAAACTATTTTTACCAAAGCCCTTGTGATTATCATTTCCTGGAAATATTTAGACTCTTTTTTTTTTTCTGCAGTAGGAAAAGGGAACTAAAAGACTTGAACATCCCAGTGCAATTGCTAAATTAAACAAAATAAAAAAGCCTCCTTACAGAAAAAGGAGACATATTCACTTGCATTTTCAAATAATTTTGCTTTCATAAATAATCCCCAAACACTAAGTATTACTCTTCATTTGCAAAATTAAAGGTCAGGTACAGGGCAGTTTCTCCTGAACAGATGGTCCAGCACCTGGAGATTCTATTCCCCCTAGGCAGTGACACACACAAGCAAGTCACAGGAGTCAATAAGTCTCAAAAAATAAGGCAACAGTCTCCACTTTGTTCAAAAGCAAGTCACCATTACCTGAAAATGCCCAGTTGTCTATAACTTGAAGAAATATTTGGTTAAAAATCTAATCTTGACTTATAATTCTTATCCTCGTGGATGAAAAAGCAGATATGAGCCAACAGCCTGTGCTCACAGTCCAGAGGGCCAACTGCATCACAGGCTGTCTCAAACGATGGATGGGCAGCAGGTCAAGAGAGGTGATTCTGCCCCTCTCTTCTGCCCTTGTGATACCTTATCTGGAGCACTGCATCCAGCTCTGGAGTCCTTACAAAAAAGACACGGACCTGTTAGAGCAGGTCCAGAGGAGGCCACGAAGGTGATCACAGGGCTGTAGTAACTCTCATACAAAGACAGGCTGAGACAGCTGTAGTTGTTCAGCCTGGAGAAGGGAAGGCTCCAGGAAGACCTCATTGTTGCTTTCAGTACTTAAAGGGGATTAGAAGGGTTGCCCAGAGAAGCTATGGATGCCCCATCCCTGGAATTGTTGAAGGCCAGGCTGGATGGGGCCCCAAGCAACCTGGTCTAGTGGGTGATATCTCAGCCCATGACACAGAGGTTGGCAACAGGTGATCTTTAAGGTCGCTTCCAACCTAAACCATTATACAATTCTATGACTACAAGTTCTCAACAACCCTATCACCTACAACCTCCATGTCTTTCAGCATAATCCACTTTCTCATCTTTCCTAACTTTCCTAAAGTGCCCTGAACTTGTTCAACAGAATGCTCAGTTGTGTGATCTGTTTTGGATTTGTAATTCCAATGATGCCATAGTCCTGTCTATGCCTTGTGCCTGCTTCCCTTTTAAACCCCATCTCATCTGTGGGCTTGGTCTTTAGCCCTCTAATTTAAAGCTCTCATTACTCAATTTCTCTCTTGCTGTTGCTAAAAATTTACAGTAGATTTTTATTCTCTTGGCATATGAAAGTGAAGTGTTCCTAAACTAATAATCTATGTGTGTTGCTCCAAGTTGGTAATGCAGTGCTTGTTGTTATCCAAAGGACAGTAACAAAAGCATGCAGTCCTGGCTCAGCATATTGGGTTTTTGTCTACACATGGAATGTGCACAGAATTATTCTGGTTTTCTTAGTTCTATATGAACAGCTTTCCTTACAGAGCAAACCTGACAATTCATTGTGTTTAAGGAATTTTACTTCAGGAAGTCTGCTATGTTTGGTGTCTGTATAATTCACTTGCCAATAACATTCAATATTATTATCTTCATGTTAATATTTGCTTTAGATATTGCAGCAATCAAGCATTTAACAGAAAATTGCATTTTATAGGGTCAACTAGGCTGGAAAGATATTGAGTAGGAACCCTCTCTCACTCCCCAAGTTGTTTTTCTGTTGAAGAATTTTAAAACCTGCAGTCTGAAGTAAGAAAAGGAAAAGAAAGAATAATTTCCCTTGGCTAAAACAGACATCATGCTTAAAACACTAATCTCTGACATGCTCGGCTCCCAAGAAGCCCATATTGAAGAACTGAAGCACTTGCACAGAATGATACACTGTAAGAGTGGCATTACTTAGTCCAAGTTAAACACAGAAGTAACCTATTTCTTCCCTTATGCACCAAACAAGGCAAAACCATCACTTAATCTTTGGCATTTGCTATTTACCTTGAAAACTATGACTCAGTAGGGAGACTTGCAACTTCTCCCCTGTAAATATAGATTTGTCGGAACAGAATGGGCCAAATTGTCCCCTCTACTTTCTCTAAATTTAGAATAAAATAACTAAAAAAATAATTGATTTTTTTTTATAAATTCACAAAAATCCTGAAGGAAATTGACTAAATAAAATGCAATTTTAAAAAAACATTTTCATGGAGTAGTTTTCAGAACTGAACCAAAGCTTTGCAAACTACTTCAATTGCTCTATCTCTTTTATGAAGGAAAAGTTCTGTATACCCCTATCCCTAGATAAGCACTATGTAGGTCTTACCCATTTTGTATGCACCTGTACTCACCAGACCAACGTGTATCTTACACTTGGCAATTACTGCCATTCTAAATGCTAAGGGCAGCCTATGGTCTGCCTTCTCATTTCTGTACCTATTTATATGTTGCAATATCCTTTTTCCCACTAGGGAAAAAAAAGGCATGCAACAAGTGTGGGAACAGAACTATGCAGGCAACAGCAGGTGCAGTTACATTCATGCATATTTTCAAATAGCTCAGTTAAAATTAATTAAATAGAGTTTAAAGTATTCCCAGCTGCATCTGTTGAGGGTGTGACAGCATTGTTTTTTCAAAACCTGGGTTCAACCTTTTTTGCTCTTATTTTTTTAATCAGGCACTAGATTTTCAACAAAAGTGTGTATGCCAAAACATTACAGCCAAAACCCCAAAAGATTTCAAGTTAGAAATGCTGCCACAACACATCAACATCATTGCATTGATTGTTTTCATATTCTCCTGCTGGAAGAGGATGTAGCTGAGGAGGCAACCCCAACTCAAAGATGAAGTTACTGAGTGATTGTGATACTGTGCTGATTGTGAAACAGGAAAAACAAAGAGAAATGTAGTCCTTTTCAGAAATGTTTTTGAGCAGTTAATTTTTATATGGTAATCTATTATAAATTAATCAGTCAGAGTTGATTCTAGCTCTGTATAAAGACAAACGTTTTCAGTTGTGTTCAGATCACATTTGCCGTTTTTCTTCAAAACACTTTAATTAGTGATTTGGAGAAATTATATCTTAGAAATTACTAACACGTTGAATGAAAACCTGTCTGGGAGCCATAAATTAGCTAGTTTAGCTTGCAGTCAGCTGCACTTCATGTTACTCTAAATAAAGTTCTAGTCCAAACTGGAAATCATCTCCTCAATGTGTTTCTTACCCATGCCATATAGAGAAATCTGGATTGACAATGCTGGCTGATTTCAGTACAGTGACAGCCTCACTGCCACTTTTAGGATATTCTGGGTAAGCATCCTAGCAAACATCTAGCAAACATCAGAAAGTCAGACTTTACCCAAAAATAAGTTTCACTTATTCTCCCCTTGGTATAGTTTGAGTCACCTCTTAAACCCCTCACATGTAGAAAAAGTGTAGCTGCTAAAATGGATGAATTTGTTATACACCTGAAGATACAAATTCCACGTATTATAGCATTTAGAAGTAATTCAGTTATTAAGCAGTCATACAGGAGACAATGCCCTTTACAGAATTGGTTCAGTTTCACAATCCCCACTACAGGAAGCATATTGTAACTTTTCTTAAACTTGGCAATAAAATAAGCTGAATCATTTTCTACTGGATTGGGCCATTAGGGACTGTAACTATCCTTTATACCACTAGATGCCTCTTATTATAGCAAATGCTTAATATTAAGAGATATAAGGGATTTTAAAAATTATTATTGTCTTATTGAATTACTTTTGAAGACTTTTCAAGAAGCTCCACTAACTGCCTAAAGAATTAAATACAGCAATTTTACTACCATCTCTAAATTTGGGGTGTTTTTTTATATCCTTCTCTTACTATCTAAGAATTAAATAGCAGAGCTAGGTAGAAATACAATGACAGGTGCTGTTGCAAAATGGAGATATGTAACACAAACACTGACAGTTAGGATGAAACACCCCTAGCATTGTCTCCAAAGTACTCCTACTCTTAAAGTCATGCTTTGGTCCTGGTTGAACATAACTCAGAAGTTCCTATAAAGGGCATATTGATAATAGTGGTGGTTTGGACCAAGAGTTACCTGCACCGACAATATGTATCATCTGTTGTCTATTTATCTGAATTTCATAACAATCCTTCAAAAGCTCTTGTTCTGCAATGTCAGGAGCAGGCAGAAGATAAAGAAAGTTCAGATAAAGTGAGCTGAGCTTTGAAACCCCAGTGTTTGTAACAGCAGTCAGATCCTTGTGAGATCCTAGAAAAACCATGTATTTAACCATGCCTCAAAAATATGGACTTGTCTTTTATCTGAATACTTTAAGGAGAGAAACACAGACTCCAAGTCCTTATTACAGAAACACAGACTCCAAGTTCTTATTACTCCTTCCATGCTGAACTACTAATATCAGATATCAAGAAAATGTGTCAGAATACATCAGAAAGAGCAAGGCAATTTGCAAAAAAATAATTAAGATGCAGTAAAATTTAATTTTCAAAGAAAATGTACCATTCAGAAATTTACATGAATTTAAATCATAAGCAGAATTAAAAGAGAGGATGAACCACAAAGATGGTTAAATTACATAAATTAATATGGCACAACATAAAACAATATAATACTACTAAGTTATGAGAGACTAATGCTATGCAAAAGCAAAGGCCATCTAAACTTTGTTACTAGTAAGTGATAGATTTCAGTTGCAACCACAAATATCCACTGAGCTCCATGGTTCTGTTCCTCTACATATGAATAGACAGAATTAGTCTGCTAAGAGGAAAGCTCAGAAATTCCAAATCTTCACTAATCACACCATTATACACCATTCTTTGTATGTGAAAAGTACTAAGATACAACGTCATCAGAATTTACCTTGTATTTCATGTACCAAGAATACCATCAACTTTAATTTGCCAGTTCTGTGGTTTTTTTCCTATGGAATTCAGTAAGAATTGCTTTAGTATCATCTATTATGGCTAGAACCTTCTTTGTAATAACACAAACAATTGCTGATAAGCAATCATGCATTAGAAAAAATCTGCCTTTATCTACTATCTACTAGTGCTCCAAATTGTAATAAAAAAATCATTTTACAGCAAGCAATCAGGAGCTGAGAGTGGGATAGGACTACTAGATCTTGAGAAGCAAGTAAGATTTGAGATTCTCTAACTACTCTATGAAGGATTAAGGATCCCCCCCCCCTTTTAAATATCCAAGTTTTTTCCCTTTTTATATCCCATTTCCATTTAAATTCCAAATGGAAAAGCTATATGAAAACACTCAAAAATATTCATGAAAATGAATTTGTTGTCTCTAAAATTGCTTGAGAACCCTCAAGTCAGCAAGTTACATTAAATATTGTAATGCAACTAATTAACATGCAATTTAATGTAACTAAATATGTTAGCACTTAAGAGTTACAAATCACAAGTTTACTTGTAAGTACAGTAATTACTCTCACTTATAAAACAAGAAACAGTTCATTTGAGGATGGCTGTAAGTGTAAAGCCAAGACACAGAAAGCAGAAATTCAGCTTTGGATTCTCGCTTCTTACATATAACACTTGAGGACTTCTTTTCCCTCAGCTCTCTACTGTTTTTAAGTAGATTATCATTCAACAAAAATGTTGAACTCCTTTACGGTTACACTTTTTACTGAGATTTCTCTCAGTAAAAGAACCATGCATTTTATTTGGAAAGGGTAAGAACCAAGGTCATCTTGATCACAGATGGTAGCAGCTACAAACTGAAAGTACTTGACTAGCACATTGACTACCAATGTGCATATTTTCCAAGTACAGAAAAATCATTATGAGCTGATATAACCTTTAAATCAGAAGAACCTTCATAATTTAGATTAAAACCTCACTTTGAAATAATGGGGAAACAATCACTTCTCATTTATCCATCCTCTGTTACTGCAAAAGTACATTCATGTAGTTAAGCAAACAACTGATTTTGCACCTGGGCTTGGATTTTGACTGTGATAGATGAGGAACAATTTTACCACTGGGGCAAGAGCTATGGAATTAATATGTCCTTTTGTTATAGTTGTTTAACTGGATGACTAAGCAATGCCTGTGTGCATACTTAATTGCCTGGATGGTCCAGAAACTCCCCAACTAGCCATCTACACTGGTGAAAATAGACCAGCTGGAGACAAGTCTGAACTCCTAGCTGCCCTCAGGACAAAAACAAAAATACCCACCTTTTTTCCCTTTCATTTTAGAGACAGATGTAAATATTGTTAGCCTTCACTGAACTGCAACTAAAAGAGACTGAGTGTAAATAAAGGTCACCTGAAAAAATCCACAACAAGGCACATGTGCATTAGTACACTAGAAGTAATAAAGAGAAACAGTGACTGAATAAACTGAAAAATTAGTATCTCATTAGATTATTTTTTATTTCTATTTGATTTAAAAATAATATCAAGGACTTTTAATATAAAACTTATAAAGGAAAATTATATAATTTAGGTTTCAGAGATATGACTAGATTCTGATTTTTAAAAATCCATCATTCCAATAAAAGAGAAAAATACACTTAATGAGTACTTTTAAAACCTCTGTTTGTACAGATCTTTAATAATCCTTTATGAAACACAAATGTCATTTTTATGTAATGATATGAGAGCCCATTTTTAAAAATTAATTTCCAGAATTCCAATATGATATTATTATATAAGTAAATTTAGTGTGCTGAATACTTGTAGAGAAAAGCAATACTTTGATTTCAGATTGTTAGTGAGTGTCTTGCTCCTGCAGTTCTTATTTGTAATCCTCACATGAATCAAAACAATCATATTTCCAAAAGTGTAATTAGAACACCTTTCCTGAAACTTGACTTATTGTCCTGTGCATCCTTTGATAAAACTCTGGAAAACACTTTTACAAATTGCTAATTTCTATTTAATGCCACCTTAAGAACTGTCACACTGAATTTACAATAAATTTTCTGGGCATGCTACTGCAGCTGTAGCATACCAAATGCCAGTGCTACCAGCACTGCAATATTAAGTTCCTTCACGATTTTGTCCAGAAAAAAATATGCGTCTCTGTATCCATCACGTTTCCCAGCGAAATTCTCTTATTTCTCAGTCCAAACTGGCCTTCATGCTGAACACCAACATACCTTTTCGAAACCCATATTGTTAGTTCTAAATGTACCATGAGATCATTCTCAAATTATTTCGAAGAAATATCCATTTTCTTCCATAACTGTTTTTTTATCAAACTGTCCGAATGCTTTACATCTGATGCATATATCGTCTATAGTACAAACACATTCTTTTTTCTCCTCTGATTTCAGGAAGGGACATAGGGATCAAGCACTACATTTAATAAAAAAGCCTATAAAACAGGGGATGAAATACAGATAAGTAAAAAAATCTAGTATGCTGAACGTGATGCTGAGGCTCTCAGCAGAGAACAATGTAAGAATATGCCAGAACTCACTTTTCATTACACTGCAGATGCTGACCTGCCTAAACACTGTGTTTTCTTCAATAACCAGCAAAAAAAGGACAGAGGGATGCCAAGTGTAGTACTCTTTGGTAGCATTTCTCTCTTAGATCTGCATGTCCACATTTCCTCTAAAACAAGGTGCCTACTCCCTTCCCTTCTTTTGAAAGACTGAAGAAAGTTCAGTCTGCCTATTTTTGGCTTTTCCCAGGTTCTAATAGAACATCCATATAGGAAATAGGAGCACCAGGAATAATTTCCTGTGTTTTTCTAAGAAAATGTAATAGCAAATATCTTCCTGTCATCTAGCATAGCTTGGGGGTGGGAGATTCAGTTTTTTCTGCTGAACCTATAAACCAGATGACAAGTCAATGTAAAATTGTTTTCATATAGTGAAATGCATTCATTTTGGCACACAGGGTTGATTTGTTCTTGTAGTTTTGCCTGGGCAATTATAGAAAAGTAGAAGGACAAGATACATTAATGCATTTTTCCACAGAGTCTCTGCCGCAGCAAGAATGAGCAAATACCTACTGCATGTCTCCTGCTTTAGCCCCAAAACATACTGAATCTTCTCTGCAGCTGAGTGATCCTAAAGGAACACATCAAAATAGAGCATGTTATGCTTAGTCCCTTAATACTGTATCTGCGGTAAGACTGGTTGTAAGGGAGCACCCAGACTCTCACACAGGCTGGTTGACAGGACAATTCCTTTCTAATTTTCAATGTGTCCTTGCTAATGCCAATGCCAACAGTTCTCTCAAATCCAGCATAAGTATGACTGATGTGGCCTCATAAATATGACTTTTGGCATTGCCATTGTAGGTTTGCATTTTCCTGGAGAGCAGGGTCCCAGGAGCTCTCTGGGCTTGTGCTGATCAGAGCTGACTGGGACTTGTCTCCAGTGGCCTTGTGCCCTCCCTGACTGTAGCTTCAGCTCTGTGAGTGCCAGAGCTGGGAGAGACCTGAGGGTCACTGGGTAACAGCCCACAACTTGGTGTCAGCTAATGCTGGGCCGCTGCCAGGCTGTGGCTGGTATCCATTGGGAAGGTAGATAGCAACAAGAATATGGATAAACACACATAGCCAAGACTGAAGGAGATCTCTACCCTCCTCAAGGTACATTATATATTTTTAACAGAACAATCACTTTAGAGATGGTAGATTCTTGTCTTGGGAAACCAGTGAAAAAGAGTCAAGACATTTTCATTTAGATTTTCCTATGTTTCCTGGGAAAAGAAAGGAGGAAAAGAGGTGAGTCTCAGTTTAAATGACAGGTCTGTATTCAGGTTCTATTTTCTATTCAAAGCACATAAAATAGAAGGTGTGAGGGGAAGATCTAAATTATGTCTTTGCGTCAACTTGGTTTCCATTGAAAAGTTACTGGAGAGGAAAACTTAAATTGCCTAGGTTACCCATAGATATTAGTGTTGAAATGTGCCATCCCTCTTCTTAACAACTAATGCAAAGTCAAACTTCCAAGTAGGTTTTTTTAAAAGTTTTTGTAAAAAGACACTCCACGGCTTGAAAGAGATGCTGTTCAAAATCACAAGAGGACTGGTCAGAACTGGTGTTGTCCAGACTTTGCAACAGAAGTTCACCCTTTCAATGCAAGGAGGGCCATGCAGACCTATTGTTTTCTCATCACTGGATCAGATACTAAGACACATGACATAGCCATTTCTGTGTCTCTATATGGCTGTTAGATTACCATAATAAAAGCAAGAGTTATGATATGTCTTGTCTCCTAATGATAGATTAAAATTATACAAAAGTCTTCTTTCTTATAAGATGTGACAATCATATTTACCACATACTCTGAACAAAATAGCATTTATGTCATTGTGATAATGAGGTACCTTATTAGCACTGAGTATTGAAAAACTCTGGCAACACTGTAGAAAAGATTTAAACAAGGAATTTTCATCCAAAATAATATTGCCTTACTCAGATTTTGACAGCTGCACTGTTATGACTCTGCAAAGACAGTTAATTGTGGGTTGCTCTTACCCATAAAATATAGCAATTGAATTTTACAAATGTGACATAATTATTCTACATTTATGCTGCTTGTTTTGACAGTCTAATGATTTGTCAAATTTTAATCTGGGAGCACAAGTTACCTTTGGGGAAGTAGGACAGAGGAGGTTAATTTCTATATTTTACTCCAGAGTGGTTTGGCAATTGCAATTGCTCAGCAATGGCCCAGCCACCCTGGAGGCCCTTCCTGAAGGAGCTGCCCTTGCAGCCAGGGGTGAGAAGGGTTGTCGGTATCTCTTCATGCATGAGAGTTGTTTATGTAGTTGGCAATGATGAACTGTGCTGCTACATCAAGTATTTAGGAATATGGAATTAAATTGTCACTCTAATGACTGATGTATGATGTTACCTTTAATTTAATACATCCTAATTTCCTTGTGAACCTAAAATACAGTGTACTTCCAAATTACTCAAAAGCCTGCTCTGTTAATTAAGAGCTACAGACCAATATTATGTGCTAAGTTAGGGTTGGACAATTAGCTTTACATTATTATACAAATGAAACTGTGTTAAATGAGCAAGAAGAGCACAGTATTTTGTGGTACATTGACACCCCAATCTATTTTCAGTGATCCTAGTGTAATATTATGTTCAGTGAATTTACTGTAGATTTATGCTGGTGTTAATTAAGATCAGAATGTGAACTTTGTGTTTTAATATACCTTGTTTTGTGTGCATGTTTCATTATAACTGAGCATAGACTGTTATTAAACTATTTCTATTATACAAGACTGGTTAAAATGCTTAGAGTTTAGTTACAGATTTTTACTGTGTTGCATTTCTCTGGAAAAATTAAATTATTATTTAATATTTTATTCATGCTCACACTTGAGAAAAACTGTCCAAAAAAAAAGAGAAGGAACATTTAAAGAGGGGCAATTTCTCACTGTAATTTAAATACGGTACTTGGTTTCATTTCCTTGAGCCTGATCCTATGCCTACTAACACAAACTGATCATCCTTGAAAGCAGAACTAATGACATTTTTTCAATGTTTAAAAATGTTACACAAATATTTCACTTCTATCTTTTTTCCCATTGAAACTAAAAATCAAAATGTGTCATGACTGTTAAGTGAATTGAAGCTTAGAAAACAAATAAGATTTACTATTTTAGAACTAGTTTTGGCAGGTTAGTTTGAGCTTGTGAAATACATTATCAAACTTTAAAAATCTCATTTCATTAGTGTAATTTTATAAGCTTTCTACTATCACTATGAAAAAGATCTTTCTGCTATAGGCTAAGTTTAAATACAGTTTCAGCCATGGGCTGGGATTTTTAAGGCAGTAGCTCATCTTCTGAGGAGTAAAAGAGGCAAGGCATATTTCATTCTACAGCGTTGCAAGTCTCTGGAAAGTACTCCTAATTTAAAATATGGTGGCTGATATTAAAAAAAAGACAGTATAAGCAACACTTGTAATCATTTGCAACCTTTAAGAAAGTAGTCTTCATGACTTCCCAGGCAGATCTTTAGTTGGTTCCATGACTCAGAAACCAGGATCCTGGTCCTGCCTGAGCCTGGAAAGTGATGGTCTGGGAGTCTGCTCACAGGCACATAGTGGCAGTCTGCAACTTGGCTTCTGCAGCAAGATACCTGGTCCCACATTCTCACTGGGCCTCAAACTGTCTACAGCATAGATCAAATTACCTTACAAAAGAGAAAAAAGGAAGGAAGAATTAATACTTAAGGTTTAACTTCTCTGTCAGTACTGTCCACATGCTAACTCGCAGATGTTGAAAAATTGTGAGATTCAGGGTCTATCTTTCTTAAAGATGCATTGGTACTCCCCACAACACTGTCTCAGCATGAAGCATGTAAATCTGGGCTCCTCAGCCTCACTGGCAGTACCCTGCCACACACTGTTAAAGAGGGGGAGCTAGCTAGGCAATTTTTAGTGCTGTGGAAAGACTAAGCCTGCAGTTTCTGGTATATTTTTGGTCCCTACTCTTGGTACTCTTTAACACTTTATCAAAGTACTCTATATCAGGAAACACTGAGCTTCTTAAAAAGCATCCAAAACAGTACATGATCATTTCTTGCAGTGCTGTATTGCTGAAGTGAGCAGAGTCCAATCTATGCATGTCGCATTATTCTAGCAATATTGCTGAAACTGGAAAAAAAGGATTTGTTTCTTGCCTTAAATAAATATTTTTGGACAGCTCAAAATGTTATCACACAGTATAGATAGTCAGGAACATCAACAACAATATGGACTCACATTTCCCTTTACACTTCAGCTGAGTTTAGAAAAATGGTTGAGGCAAAGCTCCCTCAGTTAAAAACCTGGAAATTACCTTTTCTGTCAGGATAACGGCAAAACTAAGTATATGTTATTTCTAAAAGCTTGAAGCACACTGAACTGCCTTGACTTACAATGATCACTTTTCCACTGATGTGCAGACAAAAGTCATGCAAGTCACACCTGTGCAGGCACCAGAGTGGCCAGTCATCAGCCACACATCACTTTGGGCACTACACAGCACACAGGGTCTGAGGCTTACCCACAAATAGCAATTTCTAGCACTGCCTGTACTTTACACACAGTGCAATGCACGATTCGGTCTTGGGTTAGAAGCTCTACCAAAAGTTCATATCACTGTAAGCTGCCACATGACCTTTAATAAATCTTACCATCCAGGGACTTATGCATAAACACCCCTCCTTCCAAAAAAACAACAAACAAAACTCCCCGAAATCTACAGGAAAAACATGACTTCTCGAATTGAGGGCTCAGTTGCTGCAGGTTTAACCTGAAAAGCTAAATGCATGAAATACTGCTTCTAAAAAAATAACATCCAACTTTCAAATACAGATGAAAAAACCCCTAAACCCTAACAAAACTTTATTTTTTTTCACTTGACCAATCAGAAAGACTAGTCTCACAGAAATCTGGTGCAGTTTTGTTGAATAATAAAGAATATATCAGGTAATTTTTCTTAAACAAACTCAAACCGGCAAGATTTTTCATAATGCTGTGCCTCTAGCTGTCAGCAATGAGCCCCTAAACAGGTCCCTTCTCTTCCGTCTTGTTTTGAAACATGGCACTGATACTGTTTATTCCCCGTTACTCTATCTGCCTTTCAGAACTTCCTGCTGTTTTCCATCAGAAACATATACAACTTTAATCAGCACCTAAATCACATGTTTATTTTATCAGTCTTCAGACCACGCAGTTCAGTCTCAGTTCAACCCCTATCACTACTATCTTTTACAGAAGTGAATGGATATCCTTGTATATATATACATATAACAACTGACTACCGGCCAACATGTCCCTCTCCTCTCCTGATGATACACTGGTCATTATATTTCCATGTCTTCCAGTGAGTGGTGCTGAGGTTTCAGAAACTTGCAACGATATAGGCAGTTCAAGGAGTCATGTTTTCTGTTTGCCATCCCTGTCCATGGCAGGCTATTTCTTCATTCATGCCCTGATCTCAGTATGACTCCACAACTAACGGGATATCACAAAGACATGAACAAGCAGTCAGGGATCAGGGAAGGGACAGAAAGGAAAATCAGCAGTGGGAGATCCTGTTTGACATCACTGCCAAAGGTTTGCAGCTACAGCCTGGAGCATGAGCAGCAAGCAGCATACCTTGACTAAAGAAACAAGACATTATATTTCCCATCACAAAGATACAAAAAGCCAACTTGATATTGCCTCATACAATTTAGGGTAATTTTTATGTTTTAAGCTACACCAGCTAGTGAAAGGCATGCCAGGCTCAAGCCCAGGGAAGAGCAGTTTCCTGCCCCATACCCCTGACACCCCATTACACACCCTTCTCACCAGCTGAGGACTCCTCACACTAAAATACTTAGAGCAATGAGCCAGTTTCTTGCTAATCATCATGAATTAATAGATGTAGCAGAATATGAACATCTAAGTCCATACACACATCTAGATCAAAGCCAAGATAACATTTATGTCACAAGTAATTATTTAAATGTCTTAACTCTTGGAGGTCAACCACTATGAAGAAGGTGATTTCAGCTAGACTACACAACACCTCTTAAATCAAGGTTATTATCTATATTAACTGTAGTGATAAAAACTATACAGAAAACCAAACTCTGTAAGAAATTAGGAATGGACTCCAAGCTTACAAGGACTTTAAAATAACTAGAGGTTGTTCCTCTCTCTTCCCACCCAATAGACTTCACCAGGAGGTGAAAAGGAAAATTAAATCTATGCAAATATGTCCAACTTTCAAAAGCAACAGCAAAAATATATTGTTCCTTCTTCTGTTTGTGTGTATGAAGGATATGTACTGACTTCATGGAATTACTCCAGCAAGCTGTGAATGATGATGCATGAAATGAAAAAATCTCAGTACAGTGCACAGGAAGAATACTGAGAACAGCAGGCTGTCAACAATACACTTTTTGGAGGAGAATGGATATATACCACATCTTCCTTGGATGCAACTGTGCTGAATTCAGTTAACAAGATCCTGTGGTATCATATGTGTAAGTAGGGGGCACTTCCAGGTACCTGTTGGAAAGATTCTAATTTTGCAAGACAGCACTGAATAATTAATAATTACTTCAAAATTCATTTTTTTATCTAAAGTAATATTTTCTGTCTCAGTTGAAGGCAGTTGTAAAAAGAGTCAGCTGGAGACTTACCAAAATGATGCGTGACAGTGTTCTATTAGATTATTGGTCAGAAGAAAATATCTATTCATCATCTATATTCTCCACATTTCTATTTTACTCATCTGTTTGATTGCAAGAACAGACAAATTCCAGATAACAGACATGAATGAATAAACCCTTACAGCAAATGCCCAGCCACTGACTACAGCCTCCATCAGGAAGTCTTCCTTTGCCTTTTTTGGAGTGTAACGTATGCTAAAGATGTGATTGACTCTCTGATACCATGGGCATTCAGCACAGCTCATCTTTATGCAGGCTGCCTAAAGTGAAAATACAGAGATTCTCTCTATGTCTATGTTACAGGTACATTGGGAGTGCTGGATCTTAAAGCCCTGTGTGAGTAGACTCAGGTTTAGAGCAGCTGACAGCAGAGGTGTGTTTCCCCTTTGGAAGGGCAGTACACAGGAATGCCCACTGACTAAACACAAACATTTATTTTAGGAGGAAAACTATAATTCTTATCTTACTACTTGAACACTGAGAAATGACATGGTCTTCTAGAAGATTCAACAATATACGCCAAATACAATAACAGACACCATGAGGGTACAATGCACACACATGTAACTACAGATTCAACTACCTTGCACAGGGGAGCACAAAGTTAATCAGCATCTCATTCAACTATATGCAATAAGACAAAGATAAATAGCACTGCTTGAGAAGCCAGGCAGATGATTTCTACTACAACAAATGTTTCCTATTATTTCCATGTGGTACATAAGGAACTAGTTGAAGTAATTTAAAAAGAAGAAGTAAATTATTATTATTAGCCTAAATAGGAGCAACACAGAAAACAGTGATTAAAAAGGGCTCCAACTTCTGAAACTGTTTCTTTATTCTGTATAATAAACATTTTCTGAAATTGCCACACCATTTTTTGCCATGCTTACAAATCAGATAACTTATCACCGCTTAAAAAATTTGCCAACAGATTTTAAACACATAATATTGTTTCTATAGAATTAGTCTAGTCTGAACTTTGTGTGAGAGGAAAACTATCTATCAATTATGGGTCCTGTTTGAGACAAAACCTGGAAGGTGAAAAAGCTCAAAGTAATTGAAAAGATGCACATCTAAACAGAAGCAAGCTCTAGACTGTAGTCTTTAAAAATATTATTAAAGGAAACTGTCTTCCTTACATGTGTCAATATATTACTGGTAAATAAAATTTCCATGGATATAACCCCATCCCATTAAAAACATTTCTACATTGTTAAAATAACAGTCCTTTCTCTTCTGGTTGAGACTGATGAGAAAGTATTCTGCCTGATGATCATGGTCATGACTGTGCAACTCGTCCTGGGCACTCGTGACATTACCCATCGGTTTAGTTTTACAGACCTGTTGAAGATGTTAGAGCAGGACCTGAAGTTACAGTTTATCTGCTGCACTTTTCCTGCTCAGAACACTTCCACAGAGTATCTGCCCAAAGGCAGAGTTTTCTAAAAATTTTATCAAATGAGATAAACAAATGGTACCTATGAGTTTCACATTTCGACTAAGTATCATATTACTAAGCATGTACAAGATAAGCAATGGAGAGATACCCACATTACTGAGACTTAAGAAACATATTTAGGGCTTGCATTTTTTTTTTTTCACTTGATAGAACATCTTTTATAAAAATGTAGACACATGAGCACCAGATGGAGAGGTGTCATTGTATTGCCAATTTTTTTCATCAACCCCTCTCATGTCTTAAGAGAGGAATACAGTTGACTTCTACTTAGCACTGAGAAAGTGAGAGGACAAATCCTAGATCTCTGTTTACTACATAATCAACATTCGAAAAGAAAAAGTAATTGAAACAGGTTAACTGAGGCACTAAAAACAGCTACTAAAACCACAATATAACTTCACCGGGAGTTACTAATACTCAGTTTAGGCCTTAGCTGATACCTATTTCTTCATAGGAACCAGATGTGTTCTCTGCAATCACACGCCCTCTGGAGAAATTATCCTTGCTTGCTTATCAAGAGACCTTAGTAACTCCTAAGTTCATTAATATCTTACTAATGGCACTGGGACACTCTCCAGTGTCCCAATGGAGACATATCTCCTCAACGGAAATACCAGATAACATTTAATCTTAGGTTACCAAAACAAAATTGAATATGCTACTGTGCTTTCTTTTTCGGGGCTGGTTTGTGTTTGGTTGTTTTTTAAAATTGGCACTAGTTAGGGCACAAGTTTGTCAAGTCCTGGGAACCTGCCACTGATTTCCAGTAGGGACATGATCTCCAAACATCTTTTGAAGCCAAAGCAGATGCAGTGAACTAATGATGTGGCCGTAGGGCCCTACTCTCTCCCTCTTGGCCAAAGACTGACTCCATTCAGAGCAGTCTTCTGACAAGAGGCAGACAGCTTCCCTAGATATGTCACCAGAGCCCATCTCAAGGGAAGCCTTCTTGTCACTATCAGTGAATCTGGACAGAGTCCCAGTGCAGTTCAGAAGCCTGACTGCTCAGCCTGTCAAAGAGGATTAGGGTCATGGCCAAAAGCAAAAATGTAGATTTCCAGAACTTTTCTGGCAAAAATTTGGGAACCTTGAAAGTCTGGCACATAGCTTTTTTTTTTCCCCTTTTATTCTGGGCAGGAATCTGAACTATGTAAATGTTGCACGTCTCTTCTTGCACTGGTTTTGCCCAAGTTGTTTTAGAGCAATGTTTTCTGCAAGAATTAACAAAAAAGGTTTTGTTTTGGTGTTTTGTTTTTTGTTTGGTTTTTTTTTGCCATAAAGTCAGAGCAACATATTTAGTTAAAAAGAAAAGTGTGTAAGTGAAAGGTAATACAGATTGGGAGGGCGAACTGAAAGACAGTTTTGCATCCCTTTGTTTTTTGAAAAAAAAAAAAGGCTAATATTTTCTCTATTACAAAGAAGTAAAATTTTCAAATAAACTCCAGACAGCGGCATCTGTAATTTCTACTGTTTCATCTCCGCTGTACAACTGGCAACATCTCTGACATGATTGTTACAGATGGAGGCAGGTGAGGAGCAGGGTAGAAGTAGTCTGGGCAGCAGAAAGTGGCCCAGCTGGAGTGCTTTCCCAAAATAACATCACCTGTTGCTGCAGGCACAGGCTGGGTTAAGCTGATCGTTTCTCTGACCCACATAGCAGAGAACGAAAACAAAACAAAATGAAACAAGCTGAATGGCCAGTCCTACCTAAAAATGTTATTAAAACTTCATGAACAAAATTGCAGGAATCCCCTCCTTTCCATGCTGAAAAGTTTTAAATTCAGCAAATCCATGCAATTCTACTAAGCAACGTTTAGAGGGGAAAAAGCAAATTTGGTAAGTGGAAATTAGGATTCTCCTCAAGCATGCGGTAGCCCAGGAAAAACAAATCCAAAAGCTTCCACCACTGTGATCTGTTTCAAGTTGAATCTTGTGACCTTCTAAATGCAGCAAAATAAAATACTGCTTTTAGGATTTTTTGGCTTTGTTTTAATTTTTTTTTTTCACTAGTGAGCTTTTAGAGAGTTTCAGAACTTTAGTACCTTTAACTGTAATTTGTGAGCTGTCATTTTGAGTTACTGACATAAAGACAATTTTCCTCTAACTACATTCTCAGAATTTTGGTTAATCTCTTACTGATTTATTTTGATTTCTAGTAGGTCTTATTCAACATCTGATATAGATGAAAAACATATTCTTTCAACTGTTGTGTATATGCAAACAATTCCAGGACACCTAACCATTAAAGAGAAAATTGCAAAACCTTATGGCCTCAGATAATTTTCACATTTATTTCTGCAGAAATAAAGATAATTACTTGAAAGGTTATAAATAGCAGGTATGTTACATTTTGAATCAATGCCTTAACCTGCAATACAATTGTGCCACCAATTGCTATAGTAAGCAATTTTATGTATGCAAAACTTATGCATTACTCTGGTAATGAGAAATCAAGGCGACTCATGCTTAAATTCAAAAAAGTCTTCCAGATCAAGATGTTAGCCAAATATCAAACTTAACAGTGAACTACCTTTTTAACACTTATGAACTACCTTTCATAACATTTTCATGACATGTCGATGCCTGGTATGTATAGCAATTGGTCCTAAAAAGTTTCTTACTTGTTCAATGAGCTGGGACATCTTGAGCTAAATCAGGTTGCTCAGAGCCCCATCCAATCTGACCTTGAATGTTTCCAGGGATGAGACATCTACCACCTCCCTGGGCAACCTGTACCAGTCTTTCATCACCCTCATCTCAAAAATTTCTCCTTTATATCTAGCCTAAACCTGCCCTTTTTTAGATTAAAACTAGTACCCTTTGTCTTATTGCAACAGGTCCTGCTAAAATGTCTGTCCCCATAATTCTTATAAGACCCCCTTAAGTATTGAAAGGCTACATGAAGGTCTCCCCAGAGCCTTTGCTTCTAATGAATCACTATTACATAGGGAATCACTATGATAAAATCCTAACGACAACAAAGAATTTAGAGCAGAAGAACTTGAAGAGCTAATAGGATTACATTTTCCAAGAGCAACCCTTGTCCTAGTAATGTTAGCATCAAAACTACTGTCATCAGTATAATCTGAATTTCATACTAACTGTTTGACAGCTTTGCAATATAGACTAAGAGGACTCCAAAGCATAGTATTTTTTGTAAGATCAAATTTAAATCAATTGCTAATATGAATTTGAGAAAAAGACACCTTTTTGCTGTTGTTGTTTGAAGGTTTTTCACAAAATATTTGTACCTAGCAGTTTTTTCCAGATTTCTACAGAGACAACAGTCTTTCCCTGGCTTCTCTCAGTTTTAGATCAAGTATCTAATGACCTGTATCTCATTCTAATGCAACTAAAACACACAACTCACGACTACTACTATGTGGTTAAAATATGTAGGGACTGTTTAGAATAACCTCCTCACACTGAGATTTCTGCAACAGCAACATTGGCGCAAAACCTCAGATACAAATAAGATTTTAACATAAAAGAGAGTTCAGAATACAGCTGCAGCCATCAGATGGACAAGACATAGCAAATGTAAAACAGGAGTGGAGTGGTATGTTGAAAATACTGAGCAAATACTTCTCAGTAAAGTCCAAGGTAAAGCATATAGTGAAATTAAGTGACAGGAACAAGTCACAAAGCAGATGGAGAGAAGAATTCTGCATGAGAGGGTCAAATGGAAAGATCAAGCTGTTGTTCAGAAAACGTAGAATAATCAAAATCAAACTATACTGAATGTGACACTTCACCAGTTACAGTTTTTGAATTTCATCCCTACCCTGAAATATGACCTCTTAAAAAAATCTAATTAATCAGAAACCTGAACTAATGATATCTTCTATTGTATACTGATAGAATAATTTCTTTTTATGTAACTGAGAATTGTGGATGACATACTATAGATAAACTGAATAGTTTGTAATACCAGAATGTTCAGAGATGGTTATTCATGTTCCTATTGTAACTTTTAAAGTAGATTCTGTATAGATTTCTTACATTGTAGACAGGCTAAAAATTTGACTACCTCTTTAAGCCACTACAATTTCCCATTGAAGCTTGCTTGTCTGTTTGAATTTTATGTAACTAGTCTTGATATAATGGCTTATTTTTCATTATTGTCATCTGGAGTGCAAAAGAAATGAGAAAATACAGAGTTTAAAATAATTTCCTTTTCATATATCAATTCTTTCACATCTCAGCAATCTGTATATCCACTATTAAGATCTGTTATGGCAGTAGCTGGATTATGTATTGCATAATCCCTATTTGTCCTCACAGGAAACAAAACACTACATTGTCATTCCAATAAAAGAAAGAATCACACACCTCCGTGTCAACTTACAACTCCTCTTTGATGCTAACATGTAAATTTTACATAGAATGTGTACAGCTATAAGTAAGGATACTAGAGCTATCTACAAAAACAGTTTCTAACTGTCTTTAGGAGTCTTTTCAGCATCAGAGAAGATAAATTATTGGAGAGGGGACCATAGTCCACCATAGTCACATTCTAAGTCAACATATAAGAACTAGTGAGGTGTAATTACAGTGGCATACAGATGGTAACTAGTGCAAAATTTCATACAAATTCCCTTTTACCCAATTTAATCTTTCATACGTTAAACATAACTCTAAAAAGACCGAGCAAAACATGGATGTGAATTGCTTATTTTGGAAATGAAGATTGAAAACTAAGAAAACCTTTCACCAAATCTCAGTAGATGTTGAGGGGACTATCATTTATTACTAGTTAAATCAATTCAATGGTAAGTGCTCATTGCATGCCATAACAATTAGGTGGACACACAAATGGAATGATTAAGCCCCTTGCACTGGGTAGTTCCACTCTGCTCACTGAGCTCTCCTTTCTGGTTCTTGGAGTTGGGTGAATGGTTTATAGCCAAGAAATTCTTAACAGTTATAATTACTTAATTCCCTTGGATACTTGGAATTCACATCTAAAGTATGCATGCATATATGTGCACTCATACCACTGGTGTGTGTGTGTACCACACGTATACAGAGAAAGCCAAAGTTCAGAGCATCTGACATAGTCAACATTTATAGGAACTCCAGCAATGCACAGGAAAATCTAATTTTGTTTTTTCTCATGATAAAGTCACATGCCAAATTTTGTGTTCCTAACATCAGTCTTCTCAGAATTACTGCCATGAACACTTGCACCCAAGAATTAAGAAAACTAGTACCCTCTCAATCATATGCCTGAAAACCATTAACCGCTGAGCTTGATTTTTATAGTGGTTTCAGCCAATATTGTCATAGTGCAATTTTCACACTGCTTTAGCATCTGTCAATGACACAAGTCATCAATGTAACAAGACTCTCCATTCAGGAAAATCACCTGTGATTGAGTTGTACCTATTTCAGAAAACTTCCCAACCCACTACTCACAGGGTAACTTGTAAATGTATTTGCAACAGGTGGCACTATTCACTCTCCTGATATCCTGATATGTTAATCCTGATTTCAGACAGGTCCGGGGAGAAAAATCAGTAAGTAGCATAGATGCTCAAAGTAATAAGTTCACATAACTTTATCTGCCCTGAAAACATACTGGAATGAATAACACTGAAAACAGAGTGGAGGCAAGAAAACAGCTTTTCCTTGCTGATTTTGCTTACTGTATTTCAACAGTACTACTAACTCTCGTGTGTCTGATCCTTGAATCTTCCCTTTTCTATTTCCCGAAATGAAACAACAAAAAATACTTCCTTAGAAAAAGTGTTCTTTTAGAGGAGCTAGATCGTATTCTGGTCACTCTTGGCTTGGGGAGCTAAAGTTAGGGAAATGACTTATTATCTTAATACTGCCACTCCACACTAAATAAACTACATGTAAAAAAAACGCTGAAAACTAATGCAGCAGGCAACCAAGAAACTTGGCAAATGCTGCAGCTGGAGGTTTAAAGTGCCAATTGCAATCCCTGGAAACCACTGGCACAATGTTTGAGCCCTGCTGACTTCTGAAGTCAGCAGGCAGCAGGAATCCATCTAGCACAAAGCAAAATATTACTCAGGCTATTAGCACAACAGTAAGGATAAAGATTACACCAACAAGTCACTCAAAACGTGTCTCTGAGTCACTCTAGCAAGTTGGTTTCTCCTGCCTTGAGTAGCACTTCTCCAGTATAGACTTGCTCTGTAGTTGATTGGGCTCCAGAAATTAACAGGCTCATTTCAGAAACTGGCTGGAAAACTAATTCTATTGTTTGTGTTTTTTTCCAGGCCCTTTTAGATGTGTTCCTGCAAAACTTTTGTACCTCAAAAACTGTTAGACTGTGTTCAACCTAAATGCTTGTACTTAAAAAACAGTAGTCATGATAGAGCATAGCTACATAAAGAAATCAAGAAACTAATACTGTTTCAGTTGTTCTGATATGAGTTAAAACTGGAATGTCAAATCATCTAACTTGGGAAAGCATGGCTAAAAGAAGTGTAGGGGAAAAACAGCGAGAGCTTTTGTTATTAAATTTCTAAACAAAAAATGCAGGTCCAAGCTGCTTCCTTGCATTAGAATCTGGTCCTTAACTTCCTGCAAGTCTCTGTATCATTGAGTCTTATAGATAAAAAAATACAAGCCTATATCAGAAAATAGGACATTTTGTGTATAAAAGGCATATCAAGAAGCAGTGGCATTTCGCTGTAGAAGAGAGTGACTGTTGGCAATTTCATTTAGAATAGTCCCTTTGAAGTCAAGTCCAGAATGTGATTGCAGCACAGGATTTTTTTAGTTAATACCTCTTCTTTTTTTCTCCTTAATTCTTCTGTAGCCATAACACCCACTGACCTTTAGCTAGAACCTATATTCCCCAAGGCAGAGAGAGTTTTCTAACTGTCTGAATCCTCATTTGTGGTCCATTTTTAGCATTTCTATAAGACTACATATCTGCAAACATCATACCCCTTCTACCACATACTGAACTACTGAAAAGAAAATTGTGAAAAAGAAAGATAGCTTCACAGAGATCCAGACTTAACAAGATATTTTAGGGAAATTGGTCTATTTCTTTTTTCTTCCTGCTGCCACACCAACCCCC
>VXBX01002152.1:518283-542588 GCA_013400415.1 Scytalopus superciliaris | reverse complement strand
CCCCTTTTTTTTTTCTTTTTCCCTAGGAATACTTTACAGTTCTTCTTTGGGAAGAAAAAGCAAAAGGACATCCTGGCAGACATTTCAAAGTATAGTGAAGTTAGGGCAAGAATTCTCATTATTCAGCAGGAAAAGAATGAATTCATATCAAGGAGCCATAAAAGCCTAAATTTAGTTCAGTTTACAGTGACTTTTATAAGAAGACAAAACTAAGTTCCACAAAATAAAGAGTCTGAAATTGCAATCCAAGGTGAAAAAATTATGGTCTGGCATCAAGATTGGTGTCTACATTTAATTTTTAATGATTATGATTTTTTTTGCATAAGCAAAGATGATCTTTAAAAATGGTTTACTACTGTCAAGGTAGCCAACAACCCTCATTTGTAAAGATTCTGAGTCATTAATTTTGCCCAGATTTATTTGTTTATGCAGAAATCCTATCTGAAACAGATTTTAACAATGTTTTTTGTTGAACTTTTTTAGAGAAACAAGACAAAGAAAACCAGTCTACTTGACTATAAAAAGTTAATTACATTGTATTATGTTTCTAAATCAAGATGAATGAAGGCCACAATATTTTGTAGAGAAATTCAACTCTTCCATAAAAACTTTATGTTTATAACAACACTTTGTGGAGTCTGGAAGCTGTATGCTCTGGATGTTTTGTTTTCAGTGGACTGGCGTGTGGGTTTCAATGACATATCTTGAAAGATCTTCCCTTTATCTCCCTTCAAACTGGTCCATCCGTGTATAGGATCTGAGAAAAGCTCCTACTTTGCCTTGACCAAGACAGCATTGGACTGAGCACATAGAGAGGGAGTTAACAAGTTTTGCAAAGGTTTTTCTTTAGTCCAATACCAAACGTATACATAACCCACATTTTACCAAAAGACAATAAACCTGAGGTTTTCAACTAGCACCAGTTTGTTCATGAGTTCTTGTGGACTAGAAGGATAAGTTTAAACTTATCCTTCTAGTCCACAAGAACTCATAATAAACATTTGCAATTCCTGGTGTTTCTGGCTAAGTTAGATATCACAGCCATACAGAAGTTAAATCCTTCATCCTTTCACACAAAGGAGGAGAGAATGAGCTATTAAAATTTGCCTTCCCAAACCAGAAGAACATAGCAGTGACCTTGCATTATTTAACCTTCAGCATAATTCACCAGATAACAATTAGTACTCCAGGATATCAGTCTTGAAAGCTTACAGTATTAATATTCTCCACCGCCACTCTCAACAAAAGCACTCCTTATAGCTTAGGTTCATTAGGAGATGTTACCACACCTTATACTTCTACAACAGGCACATTAATTCCTGCAGAGATACAGACACTGTTTCACAAAATAGCTTCACAAAGAAGTACAGTACACAATGCAAAGCAGATCCATTTAGAATAAAATCAATTAATCATAAATTTTGGGTGTGCATATTCAATAGAGAGTACAAAGTTTTTACTCTTACTACAGAAAAGAATATGAGGGAACTTTTACGTACTAGACAGGTATTTACACACAACATATGATTGTAATGCTCCATTCTGCTTCAGAAAAAAGTTGAAACCACACATACAAGGCTTATCCTACTCAGATATAAAAGGCAGTGAAAGGAAGAACCCATGTGGCCCAGAAGCAGTGCTTACCATCACCCTAAAATATCCTTCTTGCAGACTTACATTTAGTGACTCCTACTAATGCAATATACAACAGTATAACCTTTTTTATAGCCTTTTTATTTCAAATACAACAAATCTTCCATTTCAACAAATTTAAACACTGAGGATTTTGAATTCTTTTATATGAACAGTGAATTGAAAACTTATCCTTTTTTAACATTAACATATAAATGTTGCCCCTATTGTTCATGGGACAAACACACTCATTCATCATGCCAGAGATGCATGTCCTCAAATAAGTGACAGCCTATATTTATAATATCATAAGTGTCACTGTCGGTTTGTTTCTTTTGTTTAGCTTTTGTCTGAATACTCTGCCTGTTTCTGTTTCAGAAAGTCCATTAAACTTTGATTTGCTTCAAGATAATAAGAAAAACCAGCAGAGGCTATCATTTTAATTAAATCCTAACATGTTGATTTAGGTCAGGAAATAAGTGCTTCAGTTAACACAATCTTAGAGTGATGCCAATTAATTTTGCAGGTATCCCACCTTTTCAATGGGATCAATCCACAGTATATTGGGTGGCAGAGCAAGTTGCAATAAAAACAGTGATAGTATAACAAGTTCAAACTGAAATACTGTTTGCTAATCTACCTCTTAGAATACCAAACCAAAGACAAGTCAGCTATACGAAAGTTGTAAAAAATGCTTATACAGCAGACACTACAACTACAGTTTTAAACATGTCACTTCTTACTACTAAATGGAAAAAAAGGACAAATTAATTGATTTAAGTTCAAGCCTCTCAAAATGAATTAAAACCTCATAGCATTCAGAAGTCTGTAAAATTGCTCAAAAGTCCATGAAATGGATGCTAAGTACAGTGGGCCATTGTACAGCGTGTTGATTTTTTGACCTACAGCAGATTGCATTGTTCTTTCATTGTATGTGCACATTCCGTATGGAAGTCACTGTCCGGTCAGTGACAGTTATTTGACAAAATACTGTAGGAAACTCAAATTATGTACTCGCAGTTTGTCCCCTTCCTAAATTCCATCTCAAAGATTATATAATGTATAGTGTAATTAAGTACTCAGCACAAACCTTTGTGGAGTATCCCATGACCATGGGATTGACATTGATTCATTGCGTATGCAACAGCATTTTCCCAGAAAGTTAAAGAATATGATCAAAATCCACTTTCCATCAATTGTTCCTACTCATCAAATTACTTAATATCATACACAGCTGCCTTGCATTACTAAATTAGTGTTTACATGGAATCAAAATCTCCTGCAATTAAATACCCTTGGCTTTGTGCACTCTAACTTAAGCTAGAAATATTTACATTGAGCAATGAATGCAATGGCACAGTTTATAAAGAAAACTGAAAAGGGGGGGAGGGTGAGAAGAGGAAAACATTCAGCAACAATTTCAATATTATCTTTCATCTGCAAGGATTTGAAAACAGAAAGTGTGACTTCTAGTTTTTCTTGACATTATGACAACTTTCACTACATCAAGTGGAAGTGTTCTATGGATGCAAAAAAGCTCCTTGACCTCTGGCAAAATTTTAAATTCCCCCAAAGTGCTCTCCTTAAGGCTCAGATGAAACTTAAACAGACGAAATTCTGCCTTGACAGTTATATCTGTTGAATTTCATTTGAGTCACTAGTACTACACACAGGGAAAAAAAATCCTAGTCCAGTATTATTTAATATGATTAAATCTCAGGTTTATTTAAATTATACTTAAGTGGCTTAGCATTGTTATTAGTAGTCTAAAATCTAATTTCCAGCACAAATTAATTTTGACACTCAGGAGCCTTGCAGTCTGCAATGCCTTTATTCCTGGAGCTAATCTTCATTAATGCTACTGGTCCTTTGAAAGTACACACTCAGACATAAACACTATCATCCCCTTCCAAAAAAACCCAAAATGAAAACAAAAACCAAACAAAAACAAACAAATGAACAAAATGTCCACTGTGCAACAGATTTTCTTCAAGACCATGCAACAGCTCTGCTTAAAAATTTAGTTCAACCTGGAAAACACAATGTAGTTCAATGTGATTTTGCCAGCTATGGATCACATTGGGCTAACCTGACAGCTTTTCTTCAATAGATTTTCAATACAACATAAGTGAGGTACAAAGAGAATCTTATCTAACAGGATTTCAGGAACACGTTACAGATGCTGTCACATTAGAGCTTGTATTAAAGTCAGAAAGCAAGGATTAGCAGCCAAATTTAAAACACGCAGCGGAATTAAGGAGTTGAAGGGAGAAGCAAAACGACAGCAGTGAAAGGGAACACATCTGGTAAGAAATAGGTTTATTCAAATTCCTCAAGGACTACTCTCATGAAGTATTTCATTTAGTACTCTTATCAAAGGCGTGGACACAAACATGAGTGAGAGAGTGACACTATGTTTAATAAAGAGGAAGATGAAGTTATCAGAGAGATGAAAATCTTGAGGACTGCAATAGGAGAAACACAAAAATTCAATATTATAAAAAGAAAGTAATTTTCTTGGAAACTTGAAAGTCACGCACAGAAAGCACCTGAAGAAAGGATGTGGAGGAAAGGAAAGTTGATGATAAAACTGTGACAAAGACACAAGAGAATTTAATATGACCTTAGGACACACCAAACAGGAAAAATAATATAATTGTATGAGACATTCTCTGGATCAATGCATAACACAAGCATAAAATGCCTTCATGAAAGAGTTACCTAAAGTACAATTGGTACAGAACAAGACCCAGAGACTAAACAGGAACACAGTGAGCTGAATATAAAGGGGGGGTTGTGTTGGTTGGTTGGTTGGTTTTGGAGAGAGGGTGTTAAATATAAACATAAAAACAAAAGAATTTGTACACATAGAGCCAAGGCATACACACCTCTGAAGAACTACTTTGATGCTAAAGAATAATGCTAACAAAAGAAAAAACAAAACAAAACCAAACAGGTATTAGCTTGTGTAGGCTAGAAATGAGAAAAATCCTAACCATTAGATCAATTATGTCTTTCAGAATTTTCCTGATGATGCCTAAAAAGGCTGGAAAGGACACTCTGACACTCCTTTTGGAGTATTAGAAAGCAAAAGCATTCTTTATTTACAGCATGCTCGGTCCATAGGAATCATATCCAAAGTATGCACACCGAGTTACAGAGATACTATAGTTTTATACTACAATATCTAACATTACGTCATCAGTTACACCCACTTCCCAAAACCATCCATCCTATGGAAATACCCTCAGTCATGACTCCTGAATTGGGTTGGGGGTCTGAAAAAGACCACCTCTCCCTCCCCACTCTCAGCTTCTCATGGTCCTCTGTTCTGCTTGGAGCAATTTCAAGGGTTCTGAGTCCTCTCTGTGTAGTTTTGACTGGGGTATATGAAAGAATGTGCCTGTTATGTTCTTCAAGTTACATTCTCTACAAACAAGATGTTCCCTGCTTTGCTAAAAGTCTCTATCTTTTGAAACCCTTGACAAGAAATATTAAACAATATCTCAGAAATCTTGTACAGAAGTACTAACAGGCCAAAGGCATTAGCAAGCTATACCAAAAGTATATATATCAAAAGTATATATATACCAAAAGCTATACTAAAATCTGTATAATGTGCCTTTAGGGCATCACTGATTGCTTTAAATATAGAGCTCACTACATTAATGAAAGGAATTACATTACATGAAATTTGCAGTATTAGGGGACAAAACCTTATGGCATTAAAAGTTCCTTCCTCTTTGAATGGAACTTTATATCCATTGCCTTATATCGCGTTAGGAAAAATGAGAAACCTCTTTTTATGTCTAGAAAGTAGAAAGCAGCACATATAATTGATTTACATTTAAAACTCATCTTCTGTGAGAGAGGTCAATCATTCTGTCCAAAACAGTGACCTCAGGGAAAAAGCTTGCCATGACATATATGGAAAACACATTGTTCAGACACAAACCTTTTGAATTGGTTGCATGTTTTTAGCATTATCAGTTCCTCATTATTTTGAGACTATTTGTAGACAAATTTTAGCATCTATCTATGGCAAGAAATACTTGTAGCAAATACAAAATAAAACTTTTCCTGATGAGTTGCTGACTTAAAACTTCACAGTTTTTAAACGCACTGAGCACTCTTTTTTTCACAATCCATTATCTGTAATATACTCCAAATTGTCAAGTAAATACAGTAAAACAATGCATTACAGTTCTTGCTCCACAGAAAGGAAGATGTTGGAGACAGATTAGCAACATCATGTGTAGATATTAGCACTTAGCAGTAATCCCTGGAGCATAAATTAATGTGTTTTTAATGGATACATCACCTGTTTATTTTAGGGAAAAGTACATAACAAAAAGAATTTTCTCCCATCTCTGTTTCCTACCACTATTTCTTTGTTTAACTCTTAGCCTCCTCTTCTACTCCTATTTACAGTTCCTCTGTCCTCAGTGCTCATAGATGCCCTTCTCCCAGCCCATTCCACTTTGCTCTTAATGCTGTAGTGTTAGACAACAAACAAATACCACACTCCCCGCCACCCCAAAAGCTTATCCTCTTCAACAAGTATTTGTCTAGACCCAGTGCAGTATTGCATCTCCTGTCACCCACAGACATACACATACATCTCTCTCTCTCTCTCTCTATATATACATATATATATATATATATAACTTAAGTAACTATTAAGTTGTCCTCCCTTGATTCTCTGATGAATGCAGACCTCTCTACAATAAAAGTTTCCATCAGAATTTGTAAAAACATTACAAGCAGGTCCATCTTCCCTCACTGTCATGGAGCTCCAAGCCACAGTGACTTAAGGTAATTATGAAAACTTCCAACAGGAGGGCTCTGCTCACGAAAATGTGCCATATGCTACACCAGACCCCAAACCCTGAAATCAGCTTGGCTCTCTGTGCACTTGTTTACCACACCAGCACTTTCCTTTTTAAGGCCCAGCCTTTCACTGCAAACACCTTTAGGGATGCTGTGCATAGCACAGAAAGATGGGGCAACTCATTGGTCTTCTGAAATGGATTCTCTTTTAGCTTATGCAAGCAAACCTTTTGAATAGCATTATTCTCCATTTGAAAAAAATACTGCCTCATTTGGACCTTAGTTTTCATCTGGAAAAAAAATTCCAACATTATAGATACAACAATTTATTAACTGTACATATTGCTCTGAATTATGGAAATTTTTCTAAGCCTATTCGCCCTATATGAAAAAGTACACATTTTATTCCTATTTAATGAGCAGAGAGAAAAGTCCCTCGTGTTTATAAACCAATGGTAATTTGTCCCTCTACCTTTCTCAAGCTTGTCTCACTATTAATAGCAAAGTCCCTTCTGAGCAGGCTTTTGGTTTTACTGCTGACCAAAGGACATTGGGAGCACATGGACACTGCAATGCTTATGCCTATGAAAATTTTTCTTTACAAACATAGAGGTGGAGACAGTCACCAGTCCCTTAATGATAAGCATAGGCTCATCCTGTGCACTGAATGAAATGGGATGGGAAGAGAGGCAGAATATGAGACTGAAAAAAGGCAGGGGTTTCACGTTTCCCACTCTGTTCTGGATCAAATCATAAAGCTCCTTCGTTTCCACAGATCACATATTCTAAAGTGTTAGAACAGATCTTTGCCTTCCAACTCTTCTAAAATACTCTGAAGACTCCTTGTACAATGTTTAATTCTAAAGTATGTGTGGCTTGTAAGGAATTAAGGCAGGAATTAAATTTCTGAGGACTGCTGGTCCATTTGTGTTTGTTTCAGTCTGTGCTCATGCTGTGCTTCAAAGAAACTGATAAAAGGAAAAGAGCAGATATATTCTGTACTGTTACTCTGTCAAAACTGCATTAGAGATGACAAATAAATCTCAAGGTGCATTACTTTGTTAAGTATGGTGAAAAAACCATCTCCTTCCTACTAAAGTCTGGTTACTCTCTCATTTCTAAAGCAGCTTCACATTGTAGAATTGCCATGGTTTTAAGTCAGCAGTGCAAGAAACTGCTGTGCGGGGAAGGGTCTTTTTTTTCCTCTGGGATGATTGCTACATGCAGTGTAGCATGAGGTGACTCATACAGGGAGTAGGTTTTTAAGAGTTTATCAAACCTGTGTAACATCCTGTTAGGATATGCAAACAAAACAATAACAGCAAAACAACCCTAACAAGAATAAAAAAGTATGCGTTTCAGAGGAGTGAACGTGAGGCAGCAAAATGTTTGCACATTGGTGGTTTTTTTTAGTACTTGATTCTGATTCCCAAGTTTTCTAACATCTCTCACATAGTACAAATTTCACCCACTCACCTGTAGTAGAATAAACCAGATTCTATGTCCCTGAAATCAAAGTGTTTCTGCCTTCTTTTATGAGGAGAGTGGACTCTGCTTCCTAAAGGAACTTACACAATCTAACTAGAAGTAGTTCTATGGATAGCTGTGGCCTCCCTGATCTCAGCCACAGATTACCAACCACCCCTAGGACTGTGAATGAATACTGGGAGCTGTACCATCTGATTTATTCAACAGAAAATTTATCCCATCCAGAAGTAAAGATAAAAAACTTCAGTCTGCCTGGATCCAGCTCCACAGACAGTCATGATGCCTTTTGATCTGACACAAGGGAAAGGGCTGCAAGGGCACCATAAGCCTTCTGGAGTCACATATGTGTGCATTACACAGATCATGAAACCACTATCTAAGGAAACTCATGTGGATGCAGGCAAAGGGCTAGCAAAACTGTAAACCTTAGAGACACCTGTTTTTCAATACACTGAGCAAGAACTACTCGATCTCTTCTCAACCCCAGGAAGAGGACCAGATTTTGAAGAGGGACCAGCAGCATATTTTTTCCCAGCATTCTTTATAGAGCTGACTACAATGTACCAGTGAGCATGAGATGTGGTGATGCAGTTGGAGTTTCTGCTCTAAGCAGGTAAAGGGATACAGACCTCAGAAGTTGAACAACATGACCCACTCTAAACACAAAGAACCACAAAGCAGAAAGAATGAAGAAGGTGACCGGCTACCTCAGCAGCTGCTCAAGTAGGACTATAGCCAGTGTAGTCTTCAAAGGCAATTATTCTACTTACTATGTGTTCAGTTTTAAGTATTGTAGCAATTTTTATGCTCAGAATCTTGTTACGGGCAAAACCAAAGAATACCTTATACGTAAAGCAAACTTTTTTTTTTAAACTTTCAAATTAAAATTGTTATGCACACAGTAGCAACCACCTACCTCTTTCCCCACTGTCTTGCTCACCTTTGCTCTTTTCTTCTGGGTCCTAATGTCAACAGCTTCAGCGTAGCCATGGGACATACACAGTATGAAATATGATGTTGGTGGTTTCTTCTTAGTCTCCCAAGGATATGACTGGGGTAATTTCTATATGCTTCTTAACACACCTTTACATTTTGCTCATTGGTCTGTAAGTTCATGGTTTAGTTTACATAGATGTACTATATATGGTGGGCTTGACATAGGTGAGATACTATTTCTAAAGCTAATTTTGTCCAATTCCCATACCTGTATTACTTTTACCGAACACCAGAGAAGTTTTTACAGTCTTAAAGGACTTCAGAGTTAGTTTGTGTCCTGTCTCCTATCATCCTCTACTTTTGCTCCATCACACTGCATCTACTATGCTCGCTTTTAAGACCTCTGATAAAATACCAGCCCTGCATTTCTGCATTACTATAGAGTTATAGATATCTCATTCTACACAGAATAACTACTTGTTACTATTATCTATATGAAAACTAATTTTGTACCATGCAGAGACATACATAGGTAAAACAAATTAGCACAACCACCTGGTCAGAAGAAAAATTGCTGTCATAGCAAGTACAAGAACAAAGCTCCAAGAAGGTCAAGATGAGTTCAGACAGACAAAATCTGAGAAGCCTCAATTTAGTACAATGCTTTGGGCCTATAGGTAGCAATGGCAATACAGTTACTCTGCTACAGGACTACACATTTCAATCCTAGCCAACCACACCAGTATAACAGCAGTTTCACATTAAGTCTAGGCTTCATTACACTTCAACAGTCACTGGCAGGACTACTTTTCCCCGGCCTCTTCTAGTACACAAGCACAGAGATCTCCTGTTTCCAAAACAGCAGTGGACAGAAATACCAGCTAGGCAGCTTTACACAGCATCTTCTTGCTTTTGTGCTCCTGTTCCAGATACACATTAAAACCCTAGCTGATTTTAAGCAGCATCTTACTACTGAACCTGAATTAATAAGCAAATAACTTAAAATAATTTACCAAGACCTAAATTGCTAAAATGCCTTCTACTGGCTTTCTGAAAGCATTTGATATAAAAGCTGCCTGAGAAATGAACAGTGCTGAGCCTCTAATTTGGATATTTTGTTTCTCTTGGTCTGAGGCACTACCCTTAATTTCAACTGCTGGCAAAAAATAACTTCACTGTGAGGGCTATTAAGAAACAATCACTGGGAGTAAGCCTCATGGGTGACAGAAACTGTGCTGCCAGGATTCAGTTTAAAACTGAACTGACACAAATATGGAGGAAATGCAATTCAGTAGCATGAATTAATGAGACAGAAATAAAATCTGGATAATAAAATTTAATATTGTGATTTATGTGTGTGTAATTTTATCACGTATGTGCCATCAAATTTGTGAGTAACCTATTGGGGATTCTTTACTACAACATGTGGACATATTCCTGAACCTAAAAATCATTCCTAAACAGTTTTAAGCCCTACTCTTAGAATGTTCTAATATGAAAATAAAAGGGTTCTTTCCACCCACCATCCCAGTCTTGATCTTTTCATCCCCATTTCTTTTATAAAAATCCAAAGAGATTTTGTAACACAAAACTGAAACCGGTTTAGATATGGTAATGATCTAATGTCTTTTATCCTGTATGTATGCAGAAATACCAGAAGTCAAACACTTCTAAGCCTTCCTCTCTACTCCTCTAAATACTCCCATAACAATTCTTTAAAACTCTGCTGTGGATTTTGAGGCAAACTACTGCAGTGGCTGTTCCATGGCATAGCCTGAGGCTACAAATGCTCTCAGCTCTCAAATGTTATCCTTCAAAGTTTTTAGAAGTTTCTCAATTCTTTGTTTAGCCATCACATGGAGTCTCACAGACAAGTTTCACACAACCTGAAAATAATTAAAAATCCATCTGCCCTTATAAATAATTCATTACAGAAAATACAACATGTATCATATGCTGACTGTATTTCACTGTTAGATCAGAGGTCTGCATTTTGCTCGTGGGATTTGAAGCCCAGGTTTTCAAGATAAACATCACTTCACTTAAAAAAAAAATTACATTTAGCACTGATTTATCCCATGTCAGTTTATAATTGTGGACAAAACAATTAAAACCCATTTAGTAGGGTTCCACTTTTCCCTTAAATGACTAGAGATGAATACGAGAAATAACATGTTTCACATAAGTCAGGAAACATACTTTTGAACAAAGAAACTCTTAGATATTAAGGGCAAATTAGATTCCAACTGTATTCTGGCAAGTTATCTGCCTGAACAGACACAGTTTTATTTGGATAGAGCAGTTCTTATTTCTCTAAATTCACAGCAAAAATATAATGTGAGAGTTGCAGAAGCAATTAATTATAAGACAAATCAACTGATGATGAGAACACCTTTCAAAATAAATATATGGTTTTCAAAGTTTTCATGCTCTGAAAGCATAATTAGCTAACAGGCACTAAATACTTAGATGTAGAAACATGCTTGATTTGTAGCTAGGCAATAAACTACCCTCCTCCTGTGCCCCTCCTCCCCCCAACTCCCAAAAAACAAACAACAAAAAAATCCCAACTAACCATAAACCTTACAATCAAAATTAAGCATGCAAAAATACCCAAAACAAATCAAAACAAAAACCCCAAAACAACTCAACTTTTTCTTTCTACTGCATGTTCTGTTTCTGAGTTCTGGGTTATTGTGGCACAGGGGTGGACTCATTCTGCTGACTTGCACCAATAGAAAATTTCCCAGCTTCAAAGATTTTAAACCTAGGATGGTCTTTGTGACACAGGTTTGGAGAAGGAACTGTAATACTGCAGATTAATAACAAGTGCTTCTGATATCGCTTCTACATTTCAATATAAGAACAGAATGAAACTGGTAAGATGGATTTGTTTTACTATTGCCATTCAGAACTCTGACAGCAGTAAAACCCTTAAGAATTATATCAGTTCCAGGCTGCCCTGAAAAGCAACCAAGAACAAAGGACAACTGAGATATAGATAAAAATAATATGTTTTCCCTTTCTTCAAGGCAATGAGGATAAAGTGTTTTAAGTAGGGTGCATCCCCTTCTCACAATAGTGAGAATAAATACACAAAAGAAGGAAGACAATATCTCAGCAAAAGTCCTCCCTTTCAGTTTGAATGCAGCCAGACATAAGTGGCCAGAGACATCAGCTAAAGGACAGGCTTGTGTAGACTGCCTGACACCATCCAGAGTCTGCCTGAGACACCCAAGTCTGGCCTTGAAGGAGAGCCACAGGATGTGGCTTAAGAGGATGCTGGCATCAGACAGTAAACAGTAACCAGCTACTTCCAGTCCTATATATTCAAGCTGTGACCTAACCTATGGAACAAGTATTTGCAATTACTTCTTGACTGAAAAATCATGATTTTGTGTAAATTAACTTTCCAGTACTGAAGGTCTACCAGCAAATTCAAGACAAGAGAAATGTGGCTCATTAGGGACATATTGTACCAAGTGAAACAATATAAATAGGATAGATTTTTATCTCAATTATTATGGAATGACTCGGCTTTAATTTTACTATCCTCCATAGTCTTAGTATCATTCATTAGTTTCCTGCGGATGTACTCCAGCATAAACAAGGTTAAAATCAGGGTCATCCAAACAGATTTAAACAGGTCTTGCACTGGGCTATAGCAGTAACCATGCTGGTTCACTTTCAGCTACTTGAAACTCTAAATTTTGACTTGGATATATATATACATCCAGTACAGCATTGCTTGCATTTGTAGGATTGAGAAATTAAATTCTTTTTCAAAGGCGTTCCTTTTGAGCGGAAGTAATGTTTTAGCTTTCACTAATCTTAAGCTTTCAGTTGTGATTAAGATCAGCATCAAAACCAAATGAAAAATTGAGCAATTTTACTTACTTGAGTTTATTAACTTCTTAATATAAGATAGGATATTTATTTTCATGTAAAGTATTGGCAAGTTTTTGGCTTTGAATGCCTTCTCTTTTAAAAATGAAGAAAAAGGCACTCCACTTGTAATTGCTTTGATGTTGTATTACCCCATCACATAGGATAACTCAAGGTCTCCAGACCAAAGCTGACATTTAGAAAGCAAAACGATCGAGCCATGTCAGTAATTTAGCTCAATTTCTAAATATTTGGGCACTCTGCTTTCTTCTGTGTTTTTTTAATTGCACACTATTAAAACTGTCTTCTTCTTATGCCTTACTAGTTCAAAGAGAACTTTTTTATATTTCTAATTCACTATGATTTTCCAAAACATTAGATGACAGCATCCAGGAATTACACAATAAGCATAACATTGATTCAAGAAAAACTAGCAATTAAAGTAAACAATTCTAGTGCTATGGGATGAAAGAAAAAAATTGAAAATATGATCCTAAATGATCATATTTTTTTAACCAATCTCTATGCCCCAGCAAGTTTCTCAAACTCCACACTGGTCAGGCTGCAGCAACTACTGCATTCAGTTTTAGGCCACTCACTACAGGAGAGACACTGAAGTGCTGGAGCATGTCCAGAGGATGGCAGTGAAGGTGGGAAAGTGCCTGGAGCACAAGTCTTACGAGGAGTGGCTGAAGGAGCTGCAGCTGTGTAGCCTGGAGAAGAGGATGGTCATGGGGGACCTTATCACTCTCTACAGCTACCTGAATGGAGGCTGTAGTGAGGTGTGGGTTGGTGTCTTCTCACAGGTAACAGGTATCTTTAAACTGATCAATATCAAAGCTGTGCCTTGACTAGTTGCCATAGATGCTTTATTTAAAGAATTTTCTCATATTCTTATTCCTGCAGCTAAGAAAATGAGAAACAGACCTTCTGAGAGCCTTTGTCAGGTTTCATGCTCATCACAAGCCAGTTGGTGCTTAAAATTAATTACAATTGGTTACCTTAGTAACACTAAATCATGCTTGAAAGTTTCAATATTGTTTATCCTTATAGGTTTCCACAGCAATTTCAGTTGCAAGGGTAAAAGATTGAGGACCAAAGTTCAGCAGAAAAAGCAATCTAAACTGACCCTAGCACTGAAAAAGCACCACCTTCTCTCTCCACCATTTCATAAGAGCATTTGTAGCTTGTTGCATTCTGTTTTAAAAACATTTGGTCTTTCAGCAACTACCCTTAAAAGGCTGTTCATCAAATGCCTACTGTTCACATCAGATACCTACTGTTCAAGTCATAGATTCTTAGATCTCTGCTAAATTGATATTGATTTCATATGTTCAATTAAAAGCATAAGGTAACTGGGCTGAAAGCAGAGCCTGAGGAGACTGTTTTGTTGGTTTTAAATAGAGTAGAGAAGAATAAAGCTACTTTTATATAAACCAGGCCATTCCCAGCAGTCCAAATTCTTCTTATAACTTAGGATCAAGAAGTGTCAGAAGAACATTAAGTCTTACTCCATTGCTTAGATTTGAAAAAGAAATTATATTCAACTTATATTATATTCAAAGATGGGCTTTTCAGTGTACAGATTTTGCTTCAAGGTGATGGGTGGAGGGATGTAAACTCTGTAAATAACTGCTTGGTTATATTTTGATAACCTGTTCTTTTCTACCTTAGGTTTAAAAGGTTTTAAAGGTAACCATCTTACTCTGAAATGTCATACTTGTAGCTTAATTTTGTACTTGCTATAGAACTGGTGTGAGACTTTCATGTTAAACTCTCTATACTATAAAACACCTAGTAGTGAACAGTTCTGAACAAAGATACGTGATATGACTGTAAACTGATTACTTTATTCAATCAACTATTTAAATCCCTGCATAACTTGACTTGGTACAGTCATATCACTTACCTGATTTATGTAGTCTCTCCACCATGAAATTTGACTGAAATACAAGGCAAAACTAGCCTTTTTTGGGTAAAGAATTGTGGTTTTTTTTTCTTTCTACAGCCAAGGCACTGCTAACATACCTACCCCTGCAAGTTGTTTTACATAGTTGCTTCATTTTTTACAGCTTTTGTCACAAGAGCTCAGGGATGAGAAATTCCACTAGATTAACATACTCTCTTCTCCTTACAGGTCTGCAGGATAAAATTGGGAAACAAAGCTCAGGGTTTGAGCAAGTCACGAGCCTTGAGAGCTGAGATATGTGGCAGGAAAGCATATAGCTAAGGCTCAAGGTAAAAAGAAAAACAGCAGCTAAAGTTGTCAATAACATAACCTTTCAAGTCTCACTTGTTTCCTTGCCATCACCTCTTCCAGACAGCCACCTGCTAAAGCATTCATAGTGAACTGCCTACGGTCTTCTCTTCCTGATCCATCTGCCAATCATCCATGTTGGACACCTGGAGTGGGAGCAACTACATTTGTGTGCTGTAGAGAAAGCACCTAGCAGGGTCTCACATGTTCTGAAAAGAAGTAGAGCTTCTCATGCCAATACTCTGGATGGCCTAACGTGGATTCGCACACCCATCTCATGAACTACAAAGCTAATACCCAACTCGGACATTCCCCTGACAATGGGACCCAATACAGGCAGCTGCATGCATTGCCTCTCCAGAAAACTGAGAATTTCACTAAATTCCCTAGCTCTTGTAGAGCCTGCAGTGAGGATATAAAAAGTAAATCGACAACTGCTGAGCTGAAGAATACAATTACCTCCCTTGGTAAAAATACCAGTATAAATTGATGTAAAAATAATGTCTATTCAGAAGGTGAAGGATGAGGTGCAATTAACCTTACTTTGCAATCAAAGCATGCGTACAGGCAGAGCTCTGGCACCCATGATCAAAGCAAGCAAAAGGCATTTCTTGAAAAGTGCTATTTAAAACATATCCCTTCTTTCACAGTAACAAGTAAAAATGTGCTCTTTGCACTTTCCAGTAGCACAGAGAATTAGCACCACAGAGACAAGGGGGTCCGTATTGGTCTAGAACAGCACACGAAGCATGTTAAAATTCCTCTTTGTTTTCGCATATTGTAGAGCAGTTTCCAGGCATTTCTTTTGCAACTAATATGACACTTGAAACCAAAATCCTTGACTATGAAACCTATGCATTGAAATGAAAGTGTAGAGTGGCTGAGGACTGACCTCTCCCTGCTCTCACTGGCACAAACCATATAGAAAGTCAGCTAATCAGTACAGAGTTGTAAGAACAAACCTGGGATGTACAGGGATAGAAAGTCCTCTATTGTTCAGCAGGAGAAGAAAGAGAGAAAGAAAAGCATGTAATTAAAATACTATATTCCTCCTGAACAGAGACAAAACCACAGGACTACCCACCAGATGAATTAGGTGCACCTTTTCTTGAAGTGATCCATTCATACAACAGCCTGTTACTGCTTCATTAACTCCACAGATCTGGGGTTGAGATGTACAGCACTGCTTTGCCCTTCAGATGCCAGTCCATTCCAATGCGGTCTTTCATCACAATTAATATTTAGTTAAGGACTAATCATCTAGAATAAAGATTGAAGAACTGAGTCATTGGAATTCATGTATTATGATACTGTGGGTTTCAAAGGTTGACACAGTTTGTCAGAGCCTGTGGAATATTAGTGAAGTTCAAATCCAGGTCTTTATCTAAAACTTACTTAAAGCTTATTTTTCCTCATCTCACACTGTCCCCATACACCTTTTTTTGGCTAAACACAGCTGTCAGAAGGAATACATAATTTTACCCCGATTATACCTGTGCCACCACAGGGCTTACAAATAAAAGTAAATATACGGTATTTAAAACCTGATCAATTTTTCAAACAGCTTTTATGCAATCATAGAATCCATCAGATACACTGCTATTTCAGCCAGAGATAACTTTATAGCGGAAACCACCAATCAAGCTGAAATTTCTGCTAAGAGGGATGACATCTCAAAAAATTTGTCCCTGCCAATGAACTTCAGAACTGCAGCTTGGACTCAGATCTTCTGTGTGACAGGCTAATATAGTACCTCACCAGTCCACTTGGCTCTTTTTTTTTTTTTTTCCTTTGCTCTTACTCTTATGCTGCATGTATGGGTATCTGCTCTCTGTGTGCACTGCTCATCAGATAACATTAGGTTGCTATAGCAATTGCTTAAGAAAGAGAAAAAAGCAAAAGCAGAATTGTGGAGAACCCTGAGGCTAGAAGACGGATAAATTACCAATCCTTAAAGTGAAACCCAAGTACCATTTTTTCCTGAATTCTGCTTGAACTGAGTGTAAGGGAGTATATTCTCCTTTACGAAATAAAGGGAATTTGTTTCTTCTGTTAAATCTTTCTGATTGATACTTGTGTTGAAGTGATATCATAAAAAAGGGGTAAAGTGAAACAGTGAAAAAAAATTCTCTATATTAATTTTGTGTATGCTGAAGATTTTTGTTCGAGGATCAAATGGAGATAAAATTATCTTTATGTAACACAAAATTATATAAATTACAAGGAAGTTAAATAAGATGCCTAAAGCCAAAAGGGATCATTACTTCCTGAAACCTGAGTTCCATTGCTCTACATTACTGTTTCAGGTAAAGATTTATACATTAAAGCCCTTGACTTAACAAGAACATGGATGAAACACAAAATTAGAACAAAACATCTAATCAAAGTAAGCATTTAAGGCCTTACTATCCTTTAGTTTAAAGCTTAAATTTCACACTTTTCAGTGAACTGAAAGCGCCCAACCTGCACCAGAGTCTGAGTCTGCACATAATCTACATAGTCCTTCATTAACTGCTGTGCTCCTTCGCCCTACTGTGGCCTGCTAGGAAGGCAACTGCCATCCTCTGACAGACTCTTAGGAAAGAGCTGGAAGTCCAACAGTGTTCAAAATAAAAAAAACCCCTCAGAATGGCAAGTCTCTCTCAACAAAAGCAGGGAATGAAACAAGTTGGGACCCAAAGTCACTGATATAAAAGGCAGCATGAGCATCCTCTCAGGGATCCCTGTGGCTTTAAAGAGTTTCCAACAGTTAAAACAATCACTTGAAAACTATGAATGAAACTAGCTTGATGCAAGTGGAATAATTAATATTCTATTAAAATTAACCACAGATGTAGATATGGGGAATAGAACCTACTTAAAATATTCTATTGTTGTTTTAGCCAAACATTGAGTACTGTTCCATGCTTTCAGAGGCAAAGGTATCTCTAGATTTGTAAGACATTGGTTTGGTGAATTATTTCAGGAACATAGACATATTTGAAGACAGTGCCATGGACAAATATGGGAAACTAATGCCTAACTAAACCTTCATTACTGACTTAATTCCTTTCTAGTTCCATATACCACAGGATTTAGTTCCACATCATTAGAACCTTCTTCGGTGATCCCCATTGTTCTAATTTTAGTGGATTTCATCATCACACTAAGGTTCTTTTTGCTGTAGAGTTTCATCCACTGGGATATGTCAATGCTGGAAACAGGTGATAAAGACTCCAGCCTCTGAAATTTGTACCAAAACATCAAAACACTTAAATTGTGTGCTTGGAAGCTGTTTGATTTTTTTGGTACTATTTTAGTCTTTATTAATAAAAAATTTAGGGAAGAATACTTGATTTTTTGCAGATGGGAAATTTGACATAGCTTTCACTTCATCCTTCTATTTTCTTAATTAATAGTGGGAACTCAGTCTCTCAAGATACATAGCCTTTGTTCTGATCCCTGATTGAAAGATCAGGCTGTAAGCTTTATAATGCATAAATTACCTGATAAATAACCATCATTTTCCTGTCTCTGTAAGGATAACCCTGCAGTGATTTAACCAGGGCACTCACGAAATTTTGCTCATCAGGAGAACATTCAAACCCAAGCACTTTCTCAGATACCGAGAAAAGCCATTGAAATACTTCCTTCAGATCACACATGATACTAGCTAACCACAGGAGAACTTAAATTTTAATGAAATGAAGAAAACTAATCTGGAAAATAGGTAAAATTTCTGGTAAATGGCACAATTTATTGTCATTCTACCACTGTCTAGTTTCAAAGCTTAACAAGAAATGATGATTCATGTTTACTGCTTTATCTGAGTGGAAAAAAAAAATCAATTGCCATTCTCCAGTTTTAAAAAGTCAGAAACAGGGCAGGTGGGCAGGCAGGAGGAAGAAAAGAAATTATCTGACAACAAGCAGGAGATTGTAAAGTCTGTTACAATTCCAAGACAAAAGCTGCTACATTTTAAGTAGATGCCTTCAGGTACTTGTGTAATTTATGGACAGATGCAAGTCTAGAAACACGTAGGAGAACCACAGAATTCCCTTCCTATAATGAAGTTAACTAAGGGTATTTAACATGTCATTTCTTAAACTAAAACTGAATAAAAGCCATAATTTCTCTTATGGGTATTTACACATTTGAGATAAAGTGACTACACAATGGGAATTCTAAAAGTAATTACTTCCCATACGTTTGTATTCCAGCCCAGAGAGCTAGTACCTGTGGGTTGCCTTCCCTATAGAGAATTACTTGAAAGTTTTTGCATTCTCTCCTAGGGCTGAAATACAACAGGAATCTACAGAGAACATCAATTTTCTTCACTTTTCTAATGTTTACAACTTCCATGTAGTATTTATCAAGAAATATACAACTCCCCATAGTTAGAGCTGTGCAAGCTAACAGTAGGAATTCTTGGTGTTGATGGAGCTATTGATCATAGAAACATTAAAATTATGCCTCCTGTAGTAAATGCCAATAAAACAGAGGTACATTAATCAGGAAATCAATATGCCTGTCAATAGAAGGGCTGACTTTGACAATGTAATGCAGCAGGCAGACTGACTGGATGGTGGACAAAAACACAAGCAACCCAGGTAGTGACCTTTTTGTTTGACTTCTGGCTGTGCTGAAGTACTCTACGAATAACTGGAATGTACAGAATGAAAAGAGGAAGGCAAGGTGTTAGCTGTTTAAATTGTTTCATAAGAACAAACTAACTTATTGCTACAGTGACCTTTAGTTGTTCAATTAGGGGGAAAAAAAAAAAAAAAAGGAAAAAACCTCAACACCACAAACTGAAGATCACCACCACCACCCCCAAAAAAAAGGCTAAAATACAAACCCAACACCCAAACTCCAAACTTTTAGATCATGCTTTTTAATATGTCTGTGTTAAGGGACAGCATTACTAACATACAATTTGAATATAATTTGATGCTTGTGGGTGGGGGGAGGAGAAGGCTAAACTGACATTTTTATAGTTTTCTATTTAATACATTAATACTATTCTTTTATGTAATAGCTTCATTATTCATTTTTTCAAAGAAGGAATGAATTTTAATTCCTTGAATAACTACTTTAAGTAGGAACTACACTTACACAGTAGTTCTCTCCATTGGTTTGGAAACAAAGCAGCACACATTCTCATGAACAAAAACAGCCTGTATTTTAACACCTTCTTCACAAGGGTTGACTGAAATTATGGATTTTAATTCCTTACGACAAATCCTAGATCCTTGGAAATAGTACATCTTAACTGAGCCCTGCACTCTGAACAAATATTTCTCATGTTCTCAGACCGAGCACTGTGCTGCAAAATGCTTTGGGACAACTTAGCTTGTTCTTTTCTGTTTGTTGAAGGACACAAACTTACTGAATCAGTATTTGAAATTATATATGAGTTGATGGGGAAAGTTATTCTTTTGAGTTATATTTAAATATTTTACCAAATATTTGATGAAAAAACGTGCATTAAGCAATAAAATGCAGGTAGTAAACAGCAGTTTATTATAGACAATTTTATAATCCAAAAAATTATTTCAAAACCTTTGGTTATTGGGGCATTCTATATGCAAAGGTGACTTTTTAAGAAAATCCATAAGTACAAAAAATTAGATTTTCACAAAGGGAGCGGGCATAGAAGACTCCTGACATTCTGTTACTCTCTTCACATTTGTATGTCTGAACTAATATGTTATAACACAATACACTTTTCAAATACATATTACCACCTATTACCACATTACCAGTACTCCTGATGTAGGAAACTGACTCCAAAAATAAGGTTACAAAAATAACTCTCCCCATCACCATTTCAAGTGTTCTGTAAAGTCAAAGCTGTCCATGTTGTTTAACTTTCCCAATACAACCTGGGAAGAAAACCTGGTCTTAATGTGGGTAATAGAATTTTTCACAGTGCTGATCAAGCTTTTAATTAATTTATTTTAAGCATTCCACATTGTGACTAAGTCAATTCTTAATGTTACAAATTCCATATACGGAATTGTTGTAGACTGGCCAGTGCAGACCTGACCACTTCATCTGGTATTAGTGATTGATTGTTGATTAAAGAAAGACCAAAATCTCACGTGAACTAAAGGACTACTGTTTGGGTATGGATGATTCTGTCCATCCAACTTCAGAACAATTACCAAGCTTCTGTCAGAAGAGCATTGTTTTGAGGAGGAATAAATAAAATAGAGATCTGCTCACTAAGTTGAGTACGACTTAATATATCAATTGGGCAAATTTATGAAACAGCAAATGAGCTATATGGGCTACCTAGTATATAAGGTGTATCTGAAAACAAAGGGAAAACACATTAAAAAAAAAAAAAAAGGTTTTGGCCTATATAATACAAAAGCAAAATTTACTAGGAAAGTAATCCACATATATATACACATACTTTAAGAGAAAAAAATCCCAGTGAAACAGAAAAGCACCAATCCTCATAGAGAAGAATGTCTTATCCTGGACTTTTAATTTACTACTTATTACACTGAAAAAAAATTAAAAAATAACTAAAAAATAAAAAGTGGATTCACTTTCAGATTCTTTCTGCATGCATGTTGAAATAAAATCTGATACTATCCAGAGTACATAGAAATAGTACAACATAAAGTTAATCCCACATCTTGCTAATAAAATATATATGGTGGCAAAGTTTAGATTCTTAAAATGATAGTGCAATGCATCTCCAAATTTTATTCCTACACTAAGTTCTGAAAGTGATTTTATTTTCTCTTTTTTGTTTTTTTTTCAATTAAAAATTTATTCTCTCACAGCTCTTGTTTTCTCTCTTATACTGTGTTTCTTCCCTCTGTTTGGTGCCAACCATTAACAAAGTTGTAACTGACACAAGGCCAGGAAACTATTTTTAAGGCAATTTTGTTTATGAGCTTATAAAAACATCGCTAAGTATCAGAAAACCATTGTTTGTATCCTATGTTGTTTCACATTCTTTCAGAGGAAAATCTGAAGAGAATTCAGACAATCCCATTCAACTAACAACTCCAAAGTCAAATTCCTGATTCAGCAATAAAGTATGGCTTTGTAAAAGACAAAGTCTGGAACATTTGCTTCTTTAGGTACAAAGACACTTCATCACAATAGAGATTGACCCTGTTGCCTAATATGATTTATCAAGAATGCTGATGATTGCCCCAGTGCTGCTGGAATACAAAAGCATTCCATGCCACTAGAAATTAATCCTTTAACAAAGATTAATGTTGATCACTGTGATAACTCCTTTCTAGTTTTATTTACTTTTCTAACTGTGCTGGGATATAGGATTGTGAGGCCATGCAGTTTATATCCTCCCCAGTGTTTTATTATTTGATATTTTCTTATTAGACAGGCTCCTCTGCTTTATTTTTAGTCACCTCTCTTCATTTTTAGGTATATTTCCACTTATACCTGAAATATGTTGATTTTTGTTGAAGATATTTATGGAGCAGCAGTCATCATCCAATCCAGGTGCTATAAATTTATTTTTATACTTACCACATTATTTCCTTCACACACACATTCATGACCTAGTTACCATGCAGAATATGTATTTCTTAGCTGAAAATAGCCCTTGTTTTTGAAACCAAGTTAAATAGACTTACATTGGGAAGTATGGTTATAAAGTTTTTTGTCATCCATATCTCACTGTAGAAACCTTACAACAACACAATCTACTTCATCAGGTCAACAAGAGTAGAGCCAGTTGATCCCTCTACTTAGCACCAGTTAGACTTTTTCTGTCTGGAGTACTATGTCCTTTTCTGGTCCTTCCAATTCAAAAAGACTGGACAGGGTCCAAAGTAGGGCCATAAAGCTTACCAAAGGCTGAAGAACCTACCCTGTGAGGAAAGACTGAGGAGTTAGGTGTTTTCACCCTGGAGAATAGAAGGGTTAGGTGGGAACACAGCACAGTTTTCCAGTGCTTAAAGAGCCACTACAGAATGAAAAGTCTCTCCTCAGAGGGAACCACATGGAAAGAACAAGGGACAATGTGTAAAAGTTGCACCAGGAGAGATTTTATTTTGATATAAGAAACAGAACAACCTTTCCAGATAGACGTACGTGGTAAAGTCCCCATCACTGGAGGTTTTCAAGACAGAACTGCACGAGGCATTATGTAACATTACCTAGGCTCCTTTTTTCACAAAATGTTGGATCAGACGATCTTTCTGGGTGCCTCCAAAACAGAGGCTTCAGCATGTCTAGGCTATGAGTTCAGTAGACTTCAAAGCCTTTTAGTAAAAAAGGAAAGCTTAGAAGCAGCTGGTCAGTTTTGCATGCCTGCCATAGTGTCTCTGTAAATTCCTACACGCATTTTAACGTTGTCCTCACTGCTAGTCCCAGGGGACCCCATATAGTATCCATCAAGCCATAACAATCATAAGCTTCAATCACATGAGTTTAACTAAACCTCACTTCTTCAACTTGCCTGTCCAAAATCATCTGCATCCCTCTTCACAGGAGCAGTACAGTACAAAATGGAGAACTTCAAGTTGAACACAATATTATAACGTTTAATTCCTGAAACAATCACTTCAGTCAATTGGAGAGTTACTACAATTAATTGCCCAGTAAAAGTACATATAAAACTGTAAGGCATGTCTTGGTAAATAGAAACAGTGTATAATGATACTTCATAACAAAACCAGATTGTTCAAAATAGCATTCCAATAAATTTGAAGTTACAGATAAAAGAAAAAAAACAAGCAATTGCATACTCCCAGTGTAATTGCAAGTTAATGAAATTTGCCAGGAACAATAATCAAATAGCATGAAAATATTTGCATCAGATAGTAGAAAATGAACCTAAGTAAGAGAAAATGGGTAAGGAGCTACGTTTCATATGGCTAAAAAGGAAAATGCTTCTGGAAGTAAGGGAAGGAGCCAACTGTCTTATATGAAGGCATGAAGATATGTATGAGGACCTGAGAAAACACTTTAGATGACAGGTTATAGAAAGGAAATACAGCCATGAAAGGAAGAAAGGTGAATAAATAATTTGAAGTTCAATTTCATTTTTCATTCTCTACTACTCAAGCAGTCTCACAGAGAAAGAGGAGAAACAGAATTCCATAGCAGGGCAGGAAAATATAAATATCCTTCTTATCCAAATAATTACATTTCCTCTTTCATTACATAGATTTAACTAAACATATGAAAAGTAGCAAACTAATTTAATGACCATACATACAAATTATTGTAACATATACTAATGACATTGGATTGTGGTTTACCAATAAAAATGTAATTTCATATATAATAATATAATTTATAT
>VXBX01002152.1:328952-508761 GCA_013400415.1 Scytalopus superciliaris | reverse complement strand
AACTATCCATTTTTTTTTTTTTTTTTTTTTTTAAATGCTAAAGACCTGATATTGACCTTCCCCTACAGATAAACTGTTCAACTTTCCTACCTGTTTATGACTGTTTACTTTACTAGCAATACAGTTATTTAAAAATTATGAAAGTTGAAGTGGCACATTGTAGTTTCAGGGACAGTCTAGAAGATAAATACTTCTCAGAATTATAACCAGTGATGTATATGGCGATGGGGGGGGGGTTGTGGGTTTGTTTGTTTGTTTTAATTTTCTCTGTTATTTTTAATATTTTCTCACTTTCTTAAGGAAACTAAAGTATGTCACAAAAATGCCAATTTCTGACAAATAACTGCAAAGATTTCAAAAAATACTGTGGCATAATACCAGCTTGATTGCTAGCTTTGTGGAATATGAAGAAAACATAAATAAAATTCCTGTTTTAAACAAAGCAACCCTAAAAAAATGATGTATTACGCTTGAAACCTGGTAACAGACCAAAATTTTCAATGAATGTAGTGTAAGCCTTGACAAGGCAAATATTTCTGACAAATCTGACCATGTTTTGCTTGAAGATAAGACTACTTAACAATAACATCTGAGATGTCTTGCTTTGGTTTTAAGGGTTTATTCCTCCCCGCACCCTGACCGCCATCACCCACACTTTAGGTCTATTGTTTGAAAATATGTAAAAATTATATTTACGCAACAAAGCTCTCCAGATTTAACACATCAGCAGTTCAGTTTCATAGGTCTATACATATCCAACTTGGGTTTTTTTCTTTATATATTGTGTGTCCATCCTATCAATCTATTTCAGTTCCTAGAAGTACAATGATGATACGCTGCACATTTCCTGCCAAGAAAATTGTATAATGTAAGAAGGAAAAATTCAGGTCAACTGCAATTTTTTTGGTTGAAAAATATGTAATGTAAAATTGACAAGGCAGCAGTGAGGAAAGCTATGGGGAGATTCAAGAAGTAGGCCAGTAAAGAAAAGTATATGTACCTCCTAGAGATGGTAAAAGGGTCAGGTAACATATAAAGTGGGCATAAAAAGATCAAACGGTAAAAAGCAATTAACCCCTTGGCACTGAGAATTGGGATTTCCTGACACCAACTGCTAATACTGGCCTTAAGGGGTTACAGGATCAAATAATAATAAGCCAAGTCCTGAAATAAAAGCTATCATTTTAGACAGTAAGGGAAGACATTTCAAGTGCATTCTGGGCTGCCAGACTAGCATGGTACAAGGGGAAAAGAGGAGAAATATGCTGAAAGATAAATGGTAAAAATAGTTTTCCAGATTTGGACTCAAAGAAATTTCAGCCATTCTTTTTTTTTTTTTTTTTTCCCTGAACGAAACACACTGTTTTGTCCTACACATCTGTGATCTGTGACCTCAGCCAGCTCTTTTCTGATACACAGAGAGATTTAACCTCCATTTTTTGAGCAAGTTCCCTTTCATTTTGTGACTAACTTCCGAACATTGTCTATATTAGCTGTATGTAGTTTATTTAATTGCCTTAAACCTTATCGTTATTTTACTTTTCTTCCTCACAGAAGGGGGGAAAAAGAGATGAAAAAAAGAAGGCAAGTGACAACAGAGGAATTTCTTAACAAAAACACCAACATTTGATAGTCAACCAGTCTGAGAAATCACATGATGTTAACAGCCATAAACCTACATTTATGTTGTTTGGGGTTTTTTTGTTATTAAAAAGGCTATTTTTGTTTCAGGACATCTTGGGACCTACACTTACTGTTTAGAGAGCTACTAATTTAAAGCTTTAAATTACTCTTTTGTATAAAATAATTACTGAGCTTTTAAGCCAGTTGAGGATTTATAGTATGGAAATTCTTTATGAACACCAGATGAAGCTTTCTCTTCAGTGCAAACTAAACATTCAGAAGTTGTTATATAAATGCTGATCTTATAAAACTTCAACAGGTGAAATAATTCCTAGCCCTTTTGAAATTAGTCAAACTTCATTGATTTCCACTAGTTAAAAATCCAACATGGTTACATTCTGAAATTTGCAACATTTTTCAGTGTCACTTAATCTCTTACCACATGGAAATATTATGAGGAAAATAACCTTTGAGTTCAGCTTCAGTGTTTTGTTTGAAATTTTGTTGATAGGTAAAGGATTGTGCTCTGTCAACTACTTGTCTTCATTGGGGTGTAACAGAGATGAAGTAATAGGAACCTGAGGGTACTTAAAAGATGCACATAATCTGTCTCTTCCTTAGTTTTGTGTCTCCCAGTTGCTTGTGTTTGACCATACCAGTTAGTCTGCCATTAGTGGTACTATTTACAACTGTCTTCAAAACAGTACCTCAAGAGATCTACATTTCATGCAGTAGACACCATGAACTAAGCAGCACCAAGACCCAAAGGTACTGTCCCATTACATACCCCTTTGTACAGTCACAGCTTCATTTTTTCATTGTGCCCACTGAATTCAATGAAACCATCTCCCTCATCTTCAGTGGTCCAAGTCCTTATAGCATAGAGGAAACAAAGACTGCTGAATTCTACAAGGATTGGGAAAAGAAAAAAAAAAAAAAAAAAGGATAGAAAAGATACAGAAAGAGATAATACAAAAGTAAAAGAGAAGTGAGGATGAAGGAAGACCAAGTGATAGAGAATCCCACTGTGATAGAGCAGCATACAACACACAGTGAAAAGGTATCTGATACATATTAACTGCTACTCTACCGAAAATAAATAAAATAAAATGCTGCCTGTAGTTGCTTACTGTAGGCAGGTAAGATCAACACACCATGGAGTTTAAAAATTGAAAACAAATACATGACATGGCTGTTTGCTGGATGGCCTGAAAACATAGAGTGGTACTTCATGCAAAGTTATGAAGTTCCCTGAGGAAAACTACTTGTCAACAGCTTCCTCTCCCAAAGGGAGTACCCAGGCAGCATTTTACATTCCTTTTAAGTGCTCTACACAAGCATTCTCTCAATGAAACATCATACCCAATTCTTTGCTTCTTCAAACTTCTATAATGAAGTCTAAAGTAAATTATTTCCTGGTAGGTCAAAACAGAGCTGAAAAATGTGTGTTTGATAAAATATTAAGGATATTCAGATTATGAGCAGGATCCTAACATTCTTCACAGTATTTGTTCTCCAAACCATACTTGAGAAGTTAAGAGAGGAAATTCTGACCTCTTGTAGCTTGAGAATATAGTGTGATTCCTTTCAAGACCGATTAAAGTTACGTCATTAGTATATAAGCTCTACCTTTGAGTTGATGCCAATTAACACCTTTGTTCTTAATTCAGCAGCTTCCTAGAAAGCAGGAGAAGAAGATGACAAATGGAAAGATCATGCAGTAAAGCATCAAATAAAGTTTAAAGTACATAAGGACACATATTTTACAAATAAGTAAAGCTTATTTGAAGATCCTTCAAATAACTCAGAGCCATACTCTTTTGTGAAAGCCTGGATGGAACTAAGGCAAATGTATTTCTTTTTTCTCACTTGTATTATGTAAGCATACTGATATTCTTATAATGCAAAACAGCTTTTCAGTGAATATGTTAGTCTCAGACTACAATTTTGTAGTAAACTGCATCAACACAATTCTGATACCATTACCTAATATGAGTTATCTGTTCTTCCACTGTATCTTTAGAGGCAGACAGTAGTCAGCATGATATTGATTTTAAATTCTGTGGACCAAATGAACATATGTACAAATTGACCATAAAGCTGCATCTTGGTGTGAGGCATTTTGGAAGCAAGTCTGAAATACAGGCAGGAAACTCCTTTTTCCGCTGTTTTCAGATATTTTGGGAGCCAATGGATCTGTACGTGAAAATTATAGCTTTGACTGTGACTGTACTCACTAATATGAATAAAAAGGACAGGTTGGGATGAATTGTATTCTCAAAGCATTGTCTGCCATTCCCTTCTCTTCTCTCAGAGATATTTCAAAATGTAGTGGACCACTCATGTCATACCAAGCAAACAAACTTGCTTCTCTTTAGAAGTTGCTGCTCTGAAGACAAAGCTGCTTGGCATTTGTAACAGACTAAGACACGATGAAACTCACTGTGTCTCAGCTAACAGACAAAAATTTCCACCTGTGCAGTAGTGATTTCTTAAAAGGGCTCACCCAAGTTCCCAGGACAACATGAACATGTACTTGCAGAAAAGAATTAAAAAATTAAAAGGAGAACACACATGATTGTCTTTCCACACTTAGTCTTGCACCGACCCTTTTACTTTTTTAAAAAAACTTTGAGATGGTGCTGTTGAAGTTCTCATTCTTATACCTACTATATCCATGATCCCGCTCCATGACATTCAACTTCACTCCCCACAATCATGCCAAATCATTCCCTTTGAAGACAATGCCAGTGTGTTTCATATATACACTGTATGCTGAAAATAAGTAAAGTGATACTCCTTGTGCATAATAAAGCATATATATCCCTAGTGACATGAAGAAGAATTGAAAAAAAACCCAAATTCAATCACAGTTTTGGCACAAAGACTGAGGTGTTTCTGTCAATTAATCTGCAAGCCATCTGCAAGCCTAATTTCTGCCTCATAACTTCTTTCCCCCTTAAACTTTCTCTGTTTTTGAAATAATTTCTGCAAGCTATGAGAGGGTACTTATGCGACTTAATTAGAAGACCAGTAGCCCAAATTAATTCTTCCAAAGATCATCTCTCCAACATATATTTCAAACAGAAATCTAAGTACTCCAAACCATCCTTTGAAGGAAGGCCTTCTTCCTTCCCCTCTGACTACTGCAACAGATATTACAACCAGCACTCAAACCAGAAGATCTGAATGCCATTCACTGCTACTACTGAAAGGCATTTCCTACATAATTTTTTTACAAGAGGTAAGTGGGGTAAGGCTTCAAGACAGGATTAATCAATGGCAGTCCACAGATGGCTAAGAAAGCTTAGCTGATCAGAAAAAAACCTCCTTGAACTGATGATCATAGAAAAGCAACCCACGCTAAAGCTAAGGTTGCTTTCCTGTATCCTGGGGCAGAGGGTGAGGGCGGTGGGAATTCCTTTTTGATATCATAATTGCTAGTTATAAAACAAGATGTTCTAAGACAGACAGAAAGCTCCCTGCTTTATACCTAAGTCAGTTCCTGAACTGGTGAGAGTATTTACATCTATAAACCACTCTCAACTTCTAGATACTGTGCACAGAATTTTTTTTCATGATTGATAAATTTTATATTAAGAAAAATGTCTCTTTCCCTGCCAGAAGCTATTAATTCCATGGTTTTTAACAGTCTACAACTTCATCTGTTCAGGGTTGTGAATAATTGGAAGTCATGCTATTCTTGCAAAATATTTGTCATATGTAATCTGTAATATGTAATCAAAAAATAAATAAAATATATTACCAGTTTCTAATTGAAACTGGTGGATTAGCAATTCTAAAGTTTTATTCTATGATGAATGAATCTGTAATTGCACAGTACAATTTGGCAGGGATCAACTAGGAAACACTCTATGAGTACACATTACATTATTTTAATTTCATAAAATATTTTCCAAACTATGTTGGTTTTGCTAGAGAAAATTCAGGGGGAAAAAAAGTCTACACATACTTATTTCAAAATATATTTAGCTTTTGTATGTATTCTGTAGAAAAGATTTTTCCCCCCATAGTTATCCTTGTATTGCTGCAAAATGACAGCTATAATTATATAGGAAAACCTCCCTCCTTCCCTGAAGGGCAGAAATTACAGCAGGATACAGCCTGAAAAAGAGCCAAATGCTTGCTTAAAACTGTTTGAATGCTTAGCAAGTGAGGTATTTTTCAGCTGGGGCTCTTTTTTCAAGCCCGCAGAATAATGGCTCATATAAATGCAAAACAGGTATGAGAAACAGGCAGCATGGTTTCCCCAATCTAACGCTATTAACCATCTGACCCAGTATTGGCAGGATGCATCTCAAGAACGTCACAACTCCCTCTGACAGGGCCCAAGGACCAGGGTACATATTGTGAAAGATAAAGGAGGAAAACAAAAAGTATATAATAAAGTCCTTCATCCTCCTAGGCAAAGAAATATATTGCAGTAAAACTTTTAAAGCATTTTCCCCTGTTTTACACAGCCTGCTTTTTACATAAAAGAACCAAGAGGACAAAGTCCTCTCTCACACACAGAAAACCTTTAAAAAGCTGTTTGAAAAGCTTTACAATTTCTACAAAGAGGCTTCCTGCAGCCCTTTGAGAAGGCAAACAGTGCTTTTAAGTGCTATATTCTTATTCTTTTCAACTTGTAGATAAAATCCAGGTCTGATGGAGAACATCCCCTGCATGCACTAGTTTTGCAAGGGACGTTAAATTTATCTCACTCATAGCATCAAGATAAATTTATCTCACTGATAGCATCATAAGCATGCAGTGGACAAGAAAACATGTCACAATATCACCACAATAAAACAAGTATCACCAAGTCTGCAGATGTGAGGACAGCATCAAATACATTTTGGGCAAGATCATTAACACAAAACTAGTTCAGCAGGACAAGCACAGTAATCATGCAAGCTTCTTATATATGAAAAAATAAATGCAGATGATTATAAGGGTGGGATGAAACACCTAATTAACATCCCCAATAAGGATATTTTCTTCAATTAGTATCTAAATTACGAGAACTTAATCTATGATCCAAAAAAAATTAAGCAGTTTCCTCTCAAGGACACAACTTTTCACTGTGATCTTGGTATCCCTGAATACTTCCATTCATGTCAGTGCAAACTTCTACTTAGATGTGATGGTATGGCAACAAATATCTCACATCTAAACACATGCAAGCATTTCAAGACGACTTGCAGCTAAGCATGTTAAAGATTGTATTCCACGTGCCAAATTGCAAAATCCTGGTTATGGTCTTTTACAGTACAGCAGTACAAGAAGTACTGAAAATACTCATTTTTCTTCCTTCTGCCCAGGCAGTATGGGTATCACAGGCTAAATTCAGGTGAACACCTAACCATTAAGGAAACCATGAGGGCTACTGCATCCTGTACCAAACAATCACATGGAACTCCTTTCTGTAGTTTACTGCAGATCTAAACTGGAACTAAGGCAAAGGTTCAACAAAATACTTCAACTCTATGAGCCTTTTGTTGGCATAATTTAAACCATAAATTACTAGCTGTTAATTTCAGACGGGAGTTAGGCTGCGGTTACACTTTAGAATACAGGGAGAGGATTATGGCTCTTAACCTTGATATCCATTACAGGATGAAACTCACCAACATCTATGTCTTCTGTACAATTCCAATCATGTATTTCATATGATCTCATGCCTTCAATCTCATGCCTGATTTTGCTGAAATAACATGCAGTGTTCAAAATTGTAACTAATGTTCCAGCTCCATGTCTCCATTCTACAGAGTGTCTTTCACTGAAAAAATAGGTCTTTTTCATTATTGTTCTCCATAAAAACAGTAACATAGGCTGAGAGGGTACCATTTGGCTGAATACCTGTATGTGCAACTGGAAAAAGCAAAAAACCCAAGTAATAAATAAATATTGTATAAAGTATTTGGGGGAAATCAGCTGGCTGGCCTGTGCCACTGGCATGTGTGTTATTTAACATAACTGCAGGGCAGACCAGGAAATCATAGAAGGTCACAGATCAAGAGTTTTTTAATTGCATTGAAATTCAATAATATTTATTTTGAAGAAGCCAAAAACAGACTTCATGCGCTGGCCCTAGTGGCAATTAAAAAGTTTAAAATAACAAATTATTAACACAAGAAAATGCATCATATCAAGGGATAAGTATGCTGTTTTAAACGTAACTATTTCCAGTCTGTATTTCCACTTTATGTAATGCAAGTTACCCACTAACTGATTAATCTTTAAGACCCAATTCCAGTTTTAGCTCTAAGGGAGACATCTCTGAAGACATTTTCTTAACTTATTAGGGTAAATATGATGTATGGCATTAATCTAAAAAGACATGGAATTATTTTAGGCATGGAGGAAATGAAAGTCAATTTCCACATGTATCAAAAATGTATGCAGGTTAAAACTTGCATAAAGCTCACCTAGAAGGAGGCTGAAAATCAGTTACTCAGCTGATCTGGGAATATGAAATTAGACTCTGGTCAAATATTAGAATCTTTTTCTGAAAAATCCACAGAGATAAGCAAAGTAAAAGACTAAACATTGTTAAAGCACAGACACTGTTCTTAAGGAAGGAATTCTTATGCAAGGAATTTATTTTGAACTGTAAAGCACATATACCACATAGATTTGGGATGGTGACAGGAATTATTCTGCACACATGTGTCAGATTTTTATTTATTTTATTTTAATTTTTAATTTAAATTTTGTCTGAACCAGTTTTGGAAGTTCTCAAGTCCTGAACATAGCAATTTTACTTAACCTACCCATATACTCTTACTGTTCTACAATTGTGTAATACTTCTCAGATCAAGAGAATATTTGAGTTTACTGGCAAATGCAATGAAGTTTAACTGACTATCTTTTAATACTTTGTGCCCAAGTAAGTGAAAAAACTGCCTTTCCCCCTGTCTTCAGCCCAAGGACTGAAAATGTTTCCACCTCTGAATCAAATAAAAATCTGACAAAAAATGAAATAAAATATTGATAAAATGGATAAAACCAGCACAGACTTTTGACAAGAGATGGATATTAAGACAACATTTTTTTACACACATTTGCAATGTGCATATGTTTTACCAATCCACTGTTTGCATACTGACTGGTTGACATGCTCATATTCCACTGCATCAGGAAAACAAATACTTGCACATTTACCCTTTGAAATAATACTCACATTTGCAAAGAATCTAAAAATAGCTGCCCCCACTGAAACCACAACATGAATTACAAATGGTATGACGGGGCAGCATGCCACTACCTATTCTACTGGGCACAGTGGCTTTCACCACAAGAAATCTATTATCCTCCACTCTGCTAGGCATGACTTTCTACCATAAATTTGTGCCCTCATTGAATTCCTACTCCCATTTCTGTATTGTGCCTGAATGACCTTCACATACAGGCATATATCATGCAGTTCTTAAGTTCCATAATTAATATTTTTAGTCAAAAGTCTGCCAATTGTGGGTCTTCTCCAGAGAAATACCTACCCCTAACTTGGGCCAACAAAAACAACTCCTTATGTTTTCTAGTCCATATGTGTCTTTTTGCAGAGAAGAGTCACAAGACAGAAGCATCAATGTGTTTGATTGATAGAAGACAGTGGGTTAACAACATTCAATGGTAAATGCAACAGTGGTTTAACAAGATTTGATGACAAGGTACCTGAGTATTTACTGCAAGGAAAAGAGGGTCAAACTTTGGAGAGCGTCAATCTGATAGAACACAGGAGGGCTCTTCAGAAGGACATGGACAGGCTGGATGGACAGGCTGAATCCAATGGTATGCGGTTCAACAAGGTCAAGCGTCAGGTCCTGCACTTTGGCCACAACAACCCCCTGCAGCACTACAGGCTGGGGACAGAGTGGCATGGACAGTGGCCAAGGCAGAAAGGGACCTGGGGGTTCTGAGTGACAGCAGCTGAGTATGAGCCAGCAGTGTGCCCAGGTGGCCAAGAAGCACAATGGCATCCTAGCCTGTATCAGGAACAATGCGGCCAGCAGGACCAGGGAAATGAGTCTTCCCCTCAACTCGGCACTGGAGAGGCCACACCTCAAGTGCTGTGTCCAGTTCTGGGCCTCTCATTTCAAGAAGGATGTTGAGGTGCTGGAGCATGTCCAAAGAAGGGCAATGCGGCTGGTGAAGTGTCTGGAGCAAAAATCCTGTGAGGAGCAGCTGAGGGAACTGGGGTTGTTCAGCCTGGAGAAGAGAAGACTCAGGGGAGACTTTATCGCTCTCTACAACTACCTGAAAGGAGGTTGTATAGAGGTGGGTACTTGTCTCTTCTCCCAGGAAACCAGCAGGAGGACAAGAGGGCACTCTTAAGCTGTGCCAGGGGAGGTTTAGGTTAGACAGTAAGAAGACATTTTTTACAGAGAGAGTGATTGCACATTGGAATGGGCTGCCCAGGGAGATGGTGGAGTCACTGTCCCTGGCGGTATTTAAGACAAGACTGGCTGTGGCACTCAGTGCCATGGTCTCGTAGACAAGGTGGTGTTGGGTCAAAGGTTGGACTCAATTTCAAACGTCTTTTCCAACCTAGCTGATTCTGTGAAAACTGTCAGGGACACCCTCCCACTGAGTCATGAGGTTCAGAAAGGACCTCGTTGAGTTCTAAACACCTCAGAGAGAAGTCTACAAGCAGCTGTATGCAGACTTAGTCCTAAAGTTGGTCTTTATATCTAGAGAAGTGTATGTGCACAATCAATCCTTTCTATGACTTAGCTAAGATTTCATAGTTTCAATGCTCTTATTCCCAGTTCATTTACTGAGTATCTGATGTGATAAGGATTCTCTCAGACACAAGGAGCAACCCCTGCTCAAGGGGAGATCCTGGTGCGCAGCCCACTGCTGGGCAGGGGAGCTCAATGGGCCATGGGCTGTCCACGATTTGTGGAGTAAGATGATTGACTTATAATCATATCTGCATACCTGCGAGGTGCAAGACAGCCCTTGGGTACTGTGTTGCATCTGTCTCCCCCAAGTCCATGCATCATCACTGCCACTGTTGGTTATTGCTTATGGAGGGACGAGCAGCACAGTGCCACAGTGAACTGGCAATAGGACCATTCATATTCCTGAAGAGTTTCAGACTAAAAATTTGTTAAACCATTGGTAATCTTGATTTCTATACTCTTCTGCTTGACCCATTTGCCAGTTTTGTCTGAGGTCTTCAGTAGGGTGAGGAGGGAATTGTCATATATCAGATTAGTACAACCCCACACCAAATCCCAGACAGAACCAGCCAAATCCCGATCTTGAATCAAAATGGGGCAGTTTTTATGTGCAAGTTAGTTAAGCTATTCATTATATTAGCATTTAAAAAAACGACAAAGGCAATTTTTGGTGTAACTACTAACAGAATAAATGATCAAATAAAGGCATGTGGTGTTAGACTTCTGGTAAATCCAAAGACAGCTTCAAAGATAATCTTCAAAGCAAAACCCGATAAAATGCCTGCACCAATACTCAGATTCAAAAAGCTAACTTATTTACATGCTTCCTTATGCATACCCTATTACAAATTATTAACACATGAAACTATTTTCATTCCAGAAAAGAGTGCCTTTTTACTGATTAATATAATGAACTTTCAAAGTAGCTTAAATTTAACATAGTATTATGGTATGAATATGAATTAAGAACTAGTATACTTTATATGTTCATCGCACCAAATTTCATACTAATTTTTATGTTTAAACAAGTAACTCAATTCATCTCCATTGAGAAAGAAGTAACCAAAAGAATGAATCTGCATTTGGCATTAGTGCTCTGCAATGAGATCAGAGTTGGATACCCTCATCTCCACATGCTGGGTATGCACGTGCTTGTAGAAATGCAATATCTAGATCTCATGAATCTACCAAAATGCAAGGTTGTTCTCAGTAGAGCTGTCCCAGAAGGCTCTGATAAAAACTCATAATCTCTCAGTAACACCTTCCCTATTTACCCCTTTTTAAAGTGTCTGTGCTGCTGGTTTTATCTAGTTCAATCCAGGGATTGAACTAAATTTTAGTTCACTTTAGAAATCAAGTCAGATTTTATTACACACATTTTATCAAACTGACATGCATTGATACACATGATCACCTATGTAGCAGTAAGTTTATTCTGTTTGCAGGGGAATCACAAGAAAGCAGTTGCTACTACATTGGAATTTCATTATTATTTGGCAAACCTTTGTAAAAAGAGGATACTAGCAACTGTAACTAAGTTATATCACTTCAACATTTACTATGAAGATCAGTGATCTGTCTTGTTTGCAAAGTTGCAGAAATTAAAACATTAGGCCAGATTGGATAGGGTCCTGAGTAACCTGATCTAGTGGGTGGCATCCCTGCCCATGGCAGAGGAATGGGAACAAAGTATTTATGGTCCCTTCCATCCCAAACCATTCTACGATTCATCAAACTCAAAGAAAAAGGAAACAAACAAAAACCAAACAAGCAAAAAACAAAAAAAACCCCACCAAACACCCAAGAACAACAACAAAACAAACAAAAAACCCAACAAAAAAATCCCATTTGTTTTTTAATCTCATCTTTCTGGAGCATTCTAAGCTCTATATTCCCACAAGAGAACAAAATTATTTTCAATATGAGAAAAAAACAGAAATAGGATCGATGGCAGTACACATCTAATCATGTGCTAACATAAAAGGCTTTCTACCTGTAAATACAATATATTCAAAAAATATTGGAAGGAAAACAATGTCATAATGAATAATTTATTTTATCTCTATTTATTATAAAGGTTATTTAGCATATCATTGCATACTAAAACTAAACTCCGCACATCCAGAAAAGATAAATGGCATTCCCATTGGTTTCTCTAGTTATTTATGAAGGCACATGTCCACGCACACAGAATTCAACAAAAGACAGTGATCTCAAGTGTGATTATTTAGTGAATTAAGAGTCATAAGTTCCCAGTTCCTAATCTTGTCCTTAAATACACTGTTTTATTTAATGAAAAGCCACTTATCAAATTTAATACAGAATCTCTGAAAAGTGCTCATTTTTGTGCAGCTTTTCAAACCTTCTATCTCAATGGCAAGTGAGCCACTCAGAAAGAATTTTCAGTAAGTGGTATCAAGTGGGCCCAAAATACCCATTGACCTTGAAAGCAAGAAAATGGAATCAGTCACTTCAAATGATGTAATTTGTATTCTCCAGTAGTGTTAGAGTGAATAGCATGCAACTAATCTGTAAAACTCTCAAACCATTATAATTTACCCTATGAAACAGCTTCATTGTCAGATGAAGAATTGGTAATACTGGAGAAGCACTGTTTACTAAGCTTTTTTACAACAGTCAAGAGATTTTTAACATGTTCTCAGGAATGTAACTACCACAAATATTCTGAAGGTGAAGACATATATCATACTGTTCGCATGGATCACAACAATATGAAAATACTTCCAGAAAGTCAGTGAAAACGATTTAAGAACAATGAATTAAAAAAAAAAAAAATCTTCAGAATTTCTTAATATATATAATCAAAAGATTAAAGTAGAACAGAAAATCAAGGATGGGTCAGTAATTTACATTTTACATTGTTAAAATGTAGTAAAAAAATTAATGGGTCAAAACAAACAAACCGAAAAATACTCCATAAGCACTGAACAACAGCACTGGAAACCTATTGTACACAAATGGAAGGAGGAATCTTATTCCTTGCAGACAACAGTGGTATCAAAAGGAAAAATCCATCACCATGACAACCCACCCCACACCCCAAAAAAAGTGTTCAGAGGCCATGAGTACTTCCTACCACTAACAGCCTTGCAACATAATCCTTCTTCCACATCTCAGAGGACTATTGAGCATATCCCTATATTAGGGATGCTACCTATATTAGCATGGTAGCAAAGATATGCTTCTTGTAATTTCCAACCTAGATATGAATGTTTGAAAGTAAATTACTTCATCCGTATACTCCAAATTAGACTTTTGCCTAAAGATGCACACACAAACACAAAATTCCCTTTCCTTCTTCCTTCCTCCTAATGCCAATCTATATATAGAATACAATCATGTTAGTATGCAAACACTTCTCCCAGCTGTAGAGACAGCCTTTCATCTGCTCTTATAGAATCAGCTTTCCCCTTCCTTGAAAGCACTTACAGCAAAAGCATCCTCCTTTCCCAGTGGACAGTTTTGCAGTACTACCGTGGCAGGGAAGGCAGCGCAGAATATGCAGGCTGTATTTCACAGATGGTTATGTGGATCGAAGCAGGTATGTATCATTAATATTGTCAACTACAAAATATAAATGAAAACTATTATAGTGATAAGAATATAACTCCAGCATCGATCTACAAATGGGGTTGTAAGTAGTAACATTCAGATTGTTACAAAGTTTGTAGGAACCATTCCAACTGTTTTAATATGAAGTCTGGAACTTCTTTGTTGAAAATGTCTTATCTGATCTCAGGTAAAATTCTTCAGTTTCTCTATCAGAGACTCTTAACTTTAAATTATGACCATGAGTATCTCTTTATTTGAAACAAAATTTATATATAATTTCCTACTAAGTATACAATAATGTCAAAAATTCTAACATATTCAAGCTAAGCTAATGACAGACCAGAAATTCAATTCAGTATAAAGGAATTCCACTTGGTTACCTTATGAGATGTCCTAAACCATACAACTGAGGATGCTCCACAAAAAAACACCCCACTATGGAATCACACTTTTGAGAATTATTTACAACCAAGCTGTGTTGGTAATAAACCATGTGACGTGCATCACCTATGGTTGAAAGAAACAACTAATGGTATTACACAGAATTTATACTTTCAGTGACAGGGAAAAGAAATTGTTCTTGGAAGAGGTAGAGGAATATACTGAATATACTGAAAATACTTCTACATTAATTAATGTTGGTCTATGTACCAGTTGCTCTTATGATTATTTTGTCATATCAATGATATGATTTATTCTAGTTAATCAATTTTTATTTTTTTTTCCATACAGTTCTTTTTATTTTAGTCTTGTTGTGTTAGAGTTGTAAAGTTTGAAGTATTATGTGGTCTTTAGACAGAGTAAAGTCTATATTATTACTACTGCAGATTCTGACTTATAGGATGATTGTTACAAAGAATATTTGATCTGGGAGCATACAAGGAAAGGAGATGAATAATGCAAACACAGGGAATAAGAAATGCTCAGAAAGAAGAAGGGCTTTGAATTCTACACACTAGTATGCAGTACAATCTGTGAATTAAGTAGGTAATATCTGGCCTAGACACAGAGGGGTCTACTGGATTATAAAGTCCAGACTGTTCCCATCAGGCAGACATGTCCATCTCACAAAATGTCAAAATTCACTTAAATTTTGGTGGCTCATTTGCAAACAGAGGGAATGTATAAATTTTAAATTTTCTTTCATAGCTGTGAGATTCTAAAACCCAGTGTTGCTCACAGACCTGTGTTTCCTACATGAAAATAACTAACTGAAAACATTAAATTTCTGCAGAAGTTTAAGTTTTGGAGCAAATTAATTTTCTAATGACAAAAAACACTATTGCACAGCCTTAAAAGATTATTACTAATAGGTATTCATAGTATATATCCATAGTGAAGATATTTGTAACACATATCATAAAAGTAATCTTTTTTTCCAGTTTGAGCCAACTAGATTGCAATGAACCTAAAACCTATAGTTTGGAAGATCTTGTCTGCCAAGAATCTAAAACTACTAAATAGTATTTATTCTCCTTCAATAGTGAATGAAAAGAAAATATTAAGCAATGTATTCCAGGAACATGATATAAATAAAGCTAAACATAGTAGAGAAAGTGCCAATTTAGAAAATAAAACTTACACATCATCTATCCTCTGATCAAACATACATCCTTCAAAACTCCTTCAGTTAGGTTTCAGTTTCCTGTTCTCTTTGAACATGATAGAGAATTTTGTTTATCTTTTAGAAATAAATTCTCTTTTTGCTTTCTTCAGAATTGCTGAAATAATTTGTAATAAGTAACACTATTATTAATACTTTGAAAGATACTGCTGTTTTCCATATGGATGATAGAGAAGTTACACTGGAATCACAATATTGCTAATGGAATGTCAGTCAAAGACACATGCTATATTCCACCCTTATCCCTTCTCATTCACATATTATTTGAAAAAAATGGGTAACCTAATTTCTTCTGCTAATGATCTCAGTGGAATGTATTCACAAAAATGCTACTCCCCTCAGAATGAGAGGAGTGCTTTTTATTTTTAAAAGATTAAATTACTGAAGCCAAATAATGTGAATCAAAACAACTAAATTACTACATTTGAACAGATATAAACAGGTTAATGTACATATTTGATGCATATTTGGAAAACTATTCCTATCATTTAGGCTCTCTACCTAGAGCCCCACAAAATCTTTAGTCCAGCTGTCGATTCTAATCCAAGATCTACTTTTACAGACAGCTCCTCTTCAGAGAGGTTGCTGAATCCATATTTGGGTGCAAGTTCTGCTTTGGTGCTATTTATAAACTGAATTGATATTTGGCTGTGGAGAAGATATAGACACTATAATCTTCCATAAGTGAAGTGCTATTGACCATATACAGCCCAAAGCATATGACTACAGGAATTTTCATTGTATGTGTTTTCTTTACAGCACAACAATCTGTTGGCTGTTCATTAAAAATTACTTAAGTCTACCACCTCTTTATATTCTGCCAACATCCTTTGCTTCTCTGATTAAAGCAGATTTATGGAGAAGCATAAAAACATGGGCTTGGCTTTAAAGATTGTATGTGCAATTGCTGCTAGGAATAATATACTGTTTCTGTGTTTCTTCATTGGTTTAGGTTAAATCCAATGCATTTTTAGGGACAGACTTTGAAAACAGAATTGTTAGCATACATTTCTTTGCATGCCAAATACTTTCTGTAGAACTCATGTCACATCAGAGGTGTGCCTCAGTGGACCTAATTCATCAAATAGATTTTAAAATCCAATCAAATGAAACAGCCTTGGTCCTTAGGGACATATGGAAGTAAATGAAATACTTAACAATGAATGAAAGAGATAATAGGAGTCACAAGACTCCATTATTCTTAGATACATGTATATAACATGCAGAAAAGAAAATGCCTTGTGCAGTATGAATAGTAAACTACACCCTCAAAAGCTAAACTAATAAAAAATGTCAACTGAAGCATTTTAATTTCAGAAATGACAAAAAATCTTTTAGCTGGAAAGAAAATGTGTTTTTAAACACCTATCTCAGCCTTCAAAATATATTTGCACTATTGTGATGTCATAAAAAATGTGAAATCTGTACAATAGAAAATATAGTAAACTGTAAAAACAATACCCAAAATATTGTCTCAAAAAGTAGTAACCTTTTTTCTCCTCCACAGGTTACCATAAATCTAACAGAGATCAGAGAAAGTACTTCAAAAAGGCCTCAGCTGTTTACAGGTGATGACAATTTTAGCAGTCTGATATACATAACAGCAGGAAACAGCACTGGCAACCACTCAGTGGCAATATGATACTACCTACAAAAGGTGTGGCTTTAATACACAGAATAGATTAATGTCAGTATCACACAGCACAGTGCAAGTAAAAATATTAATGCCAGGATAAATGCAGTTTCAGAACTTGCTGACATTTGAAAAATGACTACTTGACATCTGAACTCCTGGATTAGTTTTAAAATTTATATGAGCTGTCCAGAGCTGATGCACAATTTATTAAAATGCATTTGCTATCATGAAACAAAGATTAAAACAAATTCTGCAGAAATTATAATTGAATTAAAACTCAAAATACTCTTCTGCTGCAGAATACAAGTGCCTCTCATGTAAATTGCCTGCTTTGAAACAAAATCAAGTAATAACTATTTACAATTTGCTAGAAGGGGCATTATGACTAGGCATCAGGTATATTTTGCAAAAGCAGCCCCTTAACCTTTGGGCTCTTATGTAACTTACCAGATGAGTTGGGATTTAATGCTGGTGTGATTGCAAAGGAACTGGGCCAATAAGGAATAAAAAGTTTCAGTGGTTGCAGCAGGATATATTTATGACTGACCCAAATTCACAGAAACCACTCAAAATTGACAGAATAACCATCCAGAGCATCCAGCAGGAACACAAGCCGACATATTTAAGTGTTTTTTCAGTGGATTCTCTCTTTATCTTTTTTCTCTAAAGGCAACACAAAACAATCATGTTCAAAATTAAATGACTGTTTTAATTTATTTTTTTTTAACTGATACAGATATACTCTGTCTCTTGGTTTATATTTTAGAATTTTTCATTCATTATTTTATTACTATTGGTCCCTTAAGATTGTCATATTGAGTTTTCCTAGTCTCTGAAGTAATGAATATTATAATTAAATCTTGGTTAAAGGTGGTTCAAAGCCAAATGGTGGTCGTTTCTTCCAAGCATCTGGTTGCCAATTCAACTTTTAGTTTGCTAGCTTTGATAATTCTTTGACCCTGATCAAAGAACTTTTTAATAGAGCTCTTAGTGGCTATTTACATGAGAAGATAAGAAGTGGAGAACAAACCTACAAAAAAACCAAAAAAAAACCAATCGGGTACTAAAATTCTGATGGTTTTTACAACATCTTGCTCTCCTCTCCTCCAGAATAATCACAAGGATACAGAAGTGAAAACAGGTGGAGTTAACTAAAAAAGCCTGTTCATTGCCCCAAAGGGACTACAAATTACATTAACAGCTAGATCCTGTCTTGCTTAGTCCCATGGAACTCAGTGGTAGTTTCAAGGCAAGCAGAAGTCAACCCTACCTGACAGATATATTCATGAAGTGAGAATGTGAATACCTAAATTTAGCGAGAGCTAGTTATGCAGATGCTGAGGAACAATTACCGCATGAGAGATGAACTTGTCGCATGATGTGATTTTAACTCTTCCACATGTCAGGCGATCTAATTCACCTTACATCTTGGACAAAAATACATCAGGACCACAGCAGAACAAACCAAAAGCAACAGAGATTGCTGCTAATACAGGGGATTCAAGGTGAGGTGTGCTAAGAGCTGTAATGTGGAAAGAGCTGATCTTCTGTCAGCCTCAGAGACAAAGAAACCAGCCTGTGAGAGAGGAGCTCTTGTTTGAGGCTGACAGAGAACCACATACTTGAAGTAAACAGAGCATGTCTCTGGAGGATTTTGAGATGAATGAATGAAGAGAGGAGATGCAGGAAAACAGGATATAACAGGAATCATAAGAAATTAATGAGCAGAAGATAGAGACCTATTATGTTGAAGGACACAGGGTAAGAAGCTAAGCCAGGGTACCTGTCCTCACGTCTAGTGCAGTCCCTTCCAGAGCCATAGATTAACCTTTCTCCTGTCAGAGAAGCTCCATACAAACTTGTGTAAAGGGTTCAATATTCCATGCTGTCTACCCAGGAGTTTAATAAGAGTGATACGGTATAATCTACTTTTCTACTGTGGCAGAGTTTTGGATCATAGTGGAAAATCAGCCTGTGCTCTCTCGGAAATCTGCTGTGACCTGAATGGAAATAGACTGACATTTACTATACAAGTTTGAAAAATTACTGCACCTTGCCCATACCCAAGGGGACCATAACAGAGAGAGAGGCAGAATTGGTTCACACCCCCAGGATGAGGTATGTAGACCAAAATTACCTCCTGCCTGTACTTTTTCAATTTAGATAGCAGAATACAAGCCAGATATACAGCTCTGGCACCAATACTACCTTCCAAATCACAAGGTGGGGATCACTTTATCCAAGTTAGGCATTAATTGACCACTCATTTTCTAAAAAAAATAGACTTGGGAGATTAGAGAGATGTGCAGAACTGAGCACTCACAGCTTTCAGTACGGTCAGTGGAAGAACTACTTTGGGGTTGGAGAACAAACCGTAAAAGGATCCTAAACGTCTTGAATTTAAGAGCCGGCAATTTTGGATATTTCTGAATTTATAGCTACTTAATTTATAAGATACAGATATCAGCTTTTTGAATTACAAGGGACTGAAGAAATGCATCTAAATTAGCCAAAAAAAGAAGGTATTGATGAACACCTCCGATATTATTAATACTGCCTTGACAGCCAAGTTTGAAATACATGTAGTAAATAAACTCAGATACACATAAAGATCAAAAAAATGGAAGGCAATCAGTGTTGTATTATAAGTGAGCAACTCTTTGGACTAAGTAAAACGGTGATCCAAATGAAACTATAGTCTGGGATCACAGCCTCACAGATGAGGCTTTTGACTCTCCATAATTGCAAACATTTATGAAAAGGCTAGATAAATATATTTTAGGAATAAGCAGTAAAGCTGATTTAATTTTGGGACCACAAAAAAAATAAGGAGAGACAAAATCTCCCACAGTCCTATGATTTTGTGACTTGAGACTGTGTTGTAATGCCTACAAACAAGTAGGGAAAATGAAATAGTGTGGGAAATTTTTTTTAATCTTTTTTTCATTTCTAATTGACTTAACTAAAAAGTAAAGTTATTTAAGTCCCAGGTCTATTCATTAATAAAAAGCATCATTACTTGGCAAATACAAACTACCATGTTGACAGTCATCCTGCATACATAGGTAGATACACATATAGATGGATATTAAAACCCCCACATTTCTCTCCAAGCATTCTAAAATGAATGCAAATTGTACATTTAGGTAGAATGTTTGCTGTCTTAACAAAACATTGTAAGATGTTGTACGTATATACTGAATATTGCACGTATGCACAGAGCAAAGCCTTGCAAGTGTAAGTACACCATTTGCAAACACTGAGTACCCATATGTTTCAATACACATAGTTGCATAAAATATTGCATAGTCTGGCCAGTCTAGGCTAAAAATGCTACAGCTATTCATTTTTCTGTTAAGAAGGCTTTTCAAATAAGTATAAAAATAGCAACAAAACTGTCTTGTTCTCCCAGACCATCCATTAATTTTTTTCTTGGTAGTTATTACCTTATTCCTGCCTTAAAAGAATGGCATGCTGTTGTGGCAATAGCTATGTAAAGTTTCTCTTTCTCTCTCTCAGGTAAGTTTTCCTCCAAAAATGACAACTCAACAGGTTGAACCATCACATTCTTTCTTGCTAAAAGTACATCTACTTCCACAATCTTATAAACAGCAGAGTATTACAGCAAACTAAAACAATCCTTAGTCAACTAACAGAAATCAAGCCGTTCCACTCACATGCTCCTCCCACCACTGACAGCACTTGCAGAAACTCAGCCCTAAATGAGCAGAAATATACCTGGAATGTTAAATATGCTATTCCTGGACAATTAAAGTCTTATAATCTACACAATATTTTCAGTGTTGTCAGAAATTATACAGTGATTTTTTTTGTTGTTTCGTTTAGTTTTGGGGGAGTTTTTTGGTTGTTTTTTATTATTGTTTTGGTTTTGGGGTTTTTTTGGGGAGATTTTAGTGTGTGTGTGTTTTTTTGGGATTTCTTGGGGTTTTTTTGGGGGGGGGGTTTAAAAGGTTTTTAATATTTATTTGAAGAAGCCTTTTGAGGTCCATTTTTAAGGGATTACAGTTTGGGAAATACTCCATCTGAATACCAGTATCATGTATGTACAAAAAACCTACATGGACTTCACTCCTTTCTCAGTGTAAGCTTTGCTATTTTTGTCTTTTTAGACTCCTAAATTATCTTTAAAACAGTAATGTTGAGAAATAGGAGTTAAATAAATTATGGGCCCCATCCAGCCTCAAAAAAACCCCTCAAACAAACAAAACAAACAAACAAAATGCAAGCACCTTAAGCACCTTTTGGAGATGATTTTCAAGTGGGAGTTTAGTTCAAACTAATTAAGGTGCAGTAGTTGTGGTTTCTAACCTTGGAGGAGTTACAGCACTGTCAATGGAATATTTGTCGCAAGTGCTCAAGTACCTATCTCACAGGATTAGCTAAATAGCAAATCATGTTGTGTGCCTCTAGTATCTGGCACTGTCTTGCAATGGCATTGTCCCAGTTCTTCTAACACATTTCATTACAGACACAAAAACCTACACTATGTATATACATAATACTCTTTGAATACTTCCAAGGTACTCTGTTCACTTACAGGCTGGTTTAGCCTTCTCATAATGCCAGTATTTTGGTAAGGATTAAACAGTCACTAAATAGTAAAGACAGTTACAAACTAAAAGTAGAGCTCTGTGATAAAGAAACAGACTACATTGTGTGGAAAAGAAGTAGCTAAATAAAGTATTATAGAAAAGAGTCCATAGCAGATGACGGCTTGTAGCAACGTCTGACACAAATCAAAACAAACTACTGGTAATGAAACACCTCAAACCTTCTGAAGGAAGTTCTTACTGTACGGCTAGAATAAAAATGGCACTATGTAAGATTATGTCCACCATTTACAACTAACGCATGGAATATTTTCCTTTCCATATTTTATGTATTTGTTTTCTTGAGATTATAAATTAAAATTCTCATTTGTCTACCATGGCTGATCATTTCAGATGAAATACAGAAATCACAATAAAGAAGGAAAATATCACCCATATATCCGCTCTCATACAATCAGATTAGCACACCTTGGATTGCTCAGAATTACCTGATTTTGGTGGTTGACTAGATATATCATCAACTTCCAGGACATATGTCAAAAGGGGTCATCGTCTTTTGAACTCTCGATTTAAAAAAAATTAATGCAACAAAAGGTTTCAACAAAGAATTTTGAGCCTAGAGTTTCTCTTTTTTTTTTTCAAAATTCATAAGGTATAAGCGGAGTTATCATTCTAGTTTTGCATCAGTGCAGTTAGAACTTCAGATTTAACAACCTACTAAGAAATGAGAATAGAAAAATGAAGCTTAGACCTTCTTATTACATGCATGACCTTCCTTCCAAAAACATTCCTCCAGAACCGAAACAACACCTTTCTTGTCTTCTTGATAAGACTGCAACTGCCTTATATATCCTGTGTGAATTTCTGTGCCACCAGACAAAGCAAAACTTTTAATATAATTATGAAATCAAAATGGAACATGAAAACTGTAGAAATATGGAAGTCTGGATGATTGTTAACATTTGAATCAGTGTCCTAAACCAAAAGACCCAGCCTTAGCCCAATTTACAGTGATAAAATATTTATCGCACACATGTGCTATAATGACCTGAAGCAGTTATGTTTTCAAAGAACATTAAGAAGAATATGACCTCTTTTGGTGCAATTTTTGTCCCTCTCTTATTAAAATTAACGAGAACAAATTCTACCCAATCCTAGACCAAGTTGAAAATTCAGTAAACTCGACAACTTAATGACAATGATATAATTAGCAAACCATACAGCTTTCAAAAGCTCACAATCCCTTCCATGCAATAAATAAAGGAATTTGCTTTTAGTTCAGTGCATCAGACGCTCTCAAAAAGCATCATAGGAAAGTGACCTTATAAAACAAATAACTAACAGTAAAAACAGCCATCAGAAAGAAATCTCTCAGTATATCACAGCATGTTTTTCTAGCCTTCTTGTAATAGTTTATCACAGTCTATCCTCTTGGTTCCTTGTTTTTACCTCAGTAATAAGGGGCAGTAGGAAAGAAAGTGTCTTTTACATTCTTTTCTAATACAATATTAAATGATCAGGAATGCAGAGAATGATGTCCTAATGGGTTTTTTAACAGCCTTACACACTGTCTCTCACAAGACTAAACCCGAGATGATGGATGACACTTTCTGTACCTCATTGATAATTAGATTCCACTTATCTATCCTATTTGTTGTTTCCCTTAATGGTTTTTGAACAGCAGAATTTTTGTCAAATAGCAAGACAAAGGCAAAAGTCTGAGGAAAATTTGACTCATTCCAAGTCAAAGTAGTAGTAAGAACATCATTTGGAAAGAAGTCTATCTGAAATGTCAGCAGGTTTCTAGCCCTAGACATAGTCCTTTGTATATTAATTTTAACCCCAAACAGATATACCCCAGGCTCCCTGACTACCTGGAAAATATTTCCCAGGAGGTTTCAAAAGCAGGAGTTCTTCATAGTTTTCAACTGCATTCCATTCTTAACCTTTTTTCTTTAATTATGCAGTGTTCTGTTATGCTCCTTGCTGCTTTCACTAAGATTGGGAAACAACCCAGAACTCATGGAATTGGATGTATCCATTAGGTAAGCAATTAGACCAAAAAAAGAGAGTGTAAAAAAGAAACTGAATATGCATTCAATTAAAGACACTCAGTTTTTATGCTGGGACAGACAAACTGCTGGCAGAAAATCACAAGCAGAGCCAAGGTTGAAGGCTTTTAAGGCAGCAATTGCACACACACACAAATTGCCCTTAAACCAGGAAAATGATGGATTAACTAATTCTATAGGAAACAACACCACCCTCTTCACATGGCTGAAAAATCAAACAAGAAAGACTCATAATTCTCAAAAACAGTCTTACTCTCAGTTGCTGTTACAAACTCATTTCATACCTCAGGATTGCTTCACCAACATGTGTTATGCCTTTTTATTCTAGACCATCATGCTGAAGAACATCCGAGTTTTTCTCCTTCAAGATCCCTGCAGAAGAAAAAGTGGCAGAATTAAATTTTATTTCCTACCTTTCTTTTGTTTAGCTTTATTACTTAGAAACAACATTTATTCCAAATTTTATACAGGATATTTTAGTTTTGTGAATAAGAGATGAAGATTTTTTTAATGAATACATGTTTCTGAATGTGTTTAATCATATGCTCCCACTGAGCAATGGTACGTTCAAGAAAATGCAGAACAATTTATAAATTTTCAAGTACATGAGAAGTGCAAAGAACAAGAGAAAATATATAATTTGTCAGACTGGAATTTGGCTAGTGAGTCAGACCCAATCCTTCCCAAAAATATACACACGTGAGAAGAGAAGGGTATGCTACACTACAAGTGGTCAATTTTAGCTTGGCAATTCACATAAGTAAGCGATACTCCTTTTAAAATTGGTGCTCCAAGCATCTACATTTTTTAAAATTTAAATATGTAAAAACATATATTCCATGAGAGAATACTTAAATGTGTTTGGAAACCTGCACACATAAGTATGTAAAATTTTTGAGCTTGTTCTTCCATCGAAACAGGAGAGAAATTACACTGAGGAGTTTGACTTACATTTCCATTTGCTGACAGCCTTTGAGAATGATACAATGCCTTATTCTGTGAACTCCATCCTCATTATAATGTCACACTTGGGAGTCAAATGTTTTAATCATTACAGAGGATGTAGCAATTCAAGTGGTCATAATGAGATTAATAAAGCAAGAAGGTCCTTCAGATAGAACCTTATGTCATGTTAGGCCTTATTAGAAGAAGAAAGTATCTCGCTGCTGTGCAGCATATTCTGAAGGGAATGTCAATATCTGACGCATGGTTGTTCATTAATTGTGATTCACTGCTTTGAGAAATTTATTTTTCATCCAGGAAACCAGAACCCTGGAACTTACTTCATTTAGGATGCTGCAAATGCATGCCATGCTACAGCAAATTTCACAATGCCAAAAGTTTCTGGAAGGTTCCTCTAATTAAGATGTTTGGTAGGGGGGAGGAATAAAGTTGGGCAGTCTTAACCTGACGGCATAACGTGCTGTGCTGATCTGCAAACAGATAATGTATTCCCTCAGCTGACACTGATTCCTGAAGCCATAAATCGGCTTTCTCCTCTGCCAGGAAGAATGCTGTTCTCACATTAATACCTCTAAAACACACTCACAGCATACCAGGGACCCAGTTAGCATATTTGTTGTACAATCACAAGCCCGTGAGCAAAAATACTTCTGTTTCACTAAATTTACAGCTAGCTGGTAACACACATTTGACTTCAACACAGCTGCTGAGCTAATCTAATGGCAAGCCAGTCTTGCCCCATACTGCATTTTCTGATAGACAAACACCTGTACCAATTGTGCTGGCTGGGAGCCCTGGGTCTGGCTGCGCTGGTGACCCCAGAGCCATGGGCAGGGACAAGGTAGGCACTGGTGTCCCAGTCAACAGGGGCTGGATGGCCCCAAGGGTGGCTCCTCATGGCCACTTACGCTTTTCAGTGCCTCAGGGCTCTGACACAACAGTCCTAATCACCTATTTTCTTTCATTTTGCAAAAAATAAGGAGGAGGGATAAGAACTGGGAGGAAACCTTTACATAACAATGCAATTTATGAGGGGAGACAGAAATGTAAATCTCAATTTCATCTTCTGGTTCTAGCCCTCCTGCACCAGGAGCAGAGCTCCTGGTGTCTCCCAGTACAGCTGTCAGCCAGAGTCCCAGGCAAAAGGACTTGTCTGACTGTGGCATGATGGCTCAGGACAAAAAAAAAAAAAAAACAAAAAAAAAACAGCCCAAGACTTCTGGTAAAATAAATACACAGCCATATACAGAGTGGTGTTTCTGAATCAGAGCAGTGCAAAAGAAAGTGACATCCTGCATTTTCTTGCAGACCTGAGCTCACAGTGAGGAAGACTCCCAAAAATCCTAGTCTCACCTTAAAACCAGAAATTAAACATGAAGACTTAAAAATTATTCCTTTCTTTCTTCTTTCTACCTAACCACCATGCAAGTTTATTTAGAAAAGTATACATATTTAGGAAACACTCATTTTAAGCACATGCTTAAAAAAAATCCAGAAATTTCACTTGAGAGCTCTGTCATGTTTGAACACAAATCCACCAAACAAAACAGCAGTTATGAGACCTGATCCTTCTAATAGGGCAGACTCAGACATTTCAAAGCATTCTTCAAACAGAAAATAAATTCTTGCACTGATGTTGTGAAGTACTTTCAGTTTTCCTTTATTTTTAATTTTTTGTTAGACAAAAAGTATGCATTTCCACTGTCATCTGTCACAATCACTCTAGAACTTAGTAGAATGCACAAGACATTTGTTCTAAGGAATGTATATTCAGAGAAGAAAGAGAACTTCTACCTGAAGAACACCACCCAGTGATAAACCTGACCATTTCTTACCAAGATTAATTTTTCCCAGTCAGAAACTATAGAGAAACATCTGTCCACAGCAGCACAGAATAGCAATTAAGAGTATAATGTGTACCTTGCATCCAATTAAAGACTTGGGCACTACTGTTGAGAGATTCTGTAAGCCATAAGCACTTCTACGGGCATATTTAACTCATTGGGGAATTGTATATCCAAATAGTTACTTAATCCTCCATAAGAAGAATGGCAAAAAAATCAGTTTCAGGAGTTGGGGAAAATTTTATATACAGGATAAAGAATTATTTAGGCTACAACCTGTTGTTCTAACAGAACTGTTCCTCTTCCAGGCATACAAGGCAGTATGTTTACCCTGCCAGTCTATGCAGCAAGTATTTCCTGTAAGTTTAAGGCAATATTTAAAGAAGAATAAAAAATCAATTAATTGTGTTGTGTCTACAAAACCACTAGGTTACAGCCAAAGCTCTTGATCAACTGTCTAAATTGCACTAAATCAAGTTGCTTCAAATTCTGCTGGAAGAATAGTGCAGAGTGTCATACAGGCTAACTACCCCAGTGCTCAACCAGCTCAGTCACCAGGACAATGATGTCTTTGCCAGGATGAATATGATGCTTACAAGATGAGGAAAGGGGCAGAGAGGGAAGGAATTAAGGCCTCTTCACTGTGAAAGGAAGTCTTGTCTATGCTTAGGTTAGTTTTTACATGTTTTTAGCACTTTCTGCTTCCTTCCCATCGGGTGCCAGCCAATGTGTGGCAGATGCTCACATGCCTTCCCCAGTCTCAGCCGCAGCCAGGGTATGGACTGCCACCCATAGACACCTGAAGCTGTGATGCACCAACATCCCAGGACTTGCAAAGCAAAAGCTACAGCTGGCGAGGCCACTGGCACAAGGCTGCAGGAAAAGAAGTCCAAACCAGCTCTAGCCAATGACAGCTCTCAGAGCCTTGCTCTGCCAGGGCAAGAAAAATCTATGGCCTGATACTGGAAACAGCAAAAATGCTGAACTTCAACTCCCCTCTGCTTAGTTGCTGAGCCACAGGTTGTCATTCAGGAGCAGAGCAAAGACATCACAAACTACCCAACGTCTCAGGATTCTGGATCAAACATGAGAAATGTATCTTACTGCTGTCCTGAATTTTTTCCTGTCTACTCCTGTCTAATGACAACCAGCACAGGTTTAAGTGAGGCATTTTCTTTTCATCATGCATGGCCATTACTTCACCTGGTAAGTGATAGATTTTTATAGCCAACACAATTTTCACAATCAGCAACAACACTTTGATTGTAGAACTCAGAACTAAAGGTTGTAAAGTTAAGCTCAAAATTCTTGCAGTTGTTGCAGACCACAGTATTACAGTTCAGGGTGCAATACGGATTATGGCAAAGACATGATCAATTAGGTAATTTCTAAAAATTTCTAAGCATTGAGTAAATATACAAACATACTCAGTTTCCACATACAAGATTATAGATTGATTAGAAAACACCAATTCCATAACTGAAGTCTGAAAACTAGTACATACATACAGCACATCCATTAAGATGCTGTTCACTGGCAGATTCTCTGGACAGATTGGAACATTTCATCTGGTGAGTAGCTCAGCCTCATAGAGAAGATATGTCAGAAACTTTATAACACAGTTGCAAAGTTACAAAATCAGACCTGTAGTCATCCAAAAGAACTGTTCCAATCAAATTCAAAAATTTTTAAATACTATGTGCATATGTAGTGTTTTGATACTTCCACAACAGAATTTCCACACCATTTGTTTTAAAATATCCCAGGATGGCACAAAGTCCTGGTATTACAGATCTACACTTGTTATTAAGAACACAATAAATTTCACCTCTTTATAGATTTTCTATGATAATGCTACAAAAATAGGCTTTTTATATTAGGATTCTACTAATTGTTACCATTATTAATAATACTAGGAACATCTGTCCTCATCCAAGAAAACAAGTTTGCTCCTGTTTGAATATAGGAACACCTGAAAACAGATATATTTTTCCTTATTAACTATTACTTATTCACAACTTCAGCCATGACAATTGACACAGAAAAAACTTACAGGTGTCTATATTCAAATACACATATTAGCTAACAAAATTTAAAAAAGCTATCAAAGAGCAATCAATAATAATGATAGCCAAATCAAGTTTGAAAGGAATTAGAATGGAGTACTTAGTCTGCTGTGATATCAGTGGAAGAGAAAAATAGTTAAGACTTTCAATCAATACTTACCTTAGTTAATAAAAATAACGTAACTCCCACCATAAGATTTTCTGGTGATATTAAGGCTATTTACTGTGTTTCTTTCAGAAGTGTGTATTAAGTGCACTATTGCTATTTAATACATTTTTCTCAGTAGTCTTCAAAAACTGTTTATTAATTTTCTATTCTTGTTAGTTGACCTTTAGTTCCATCATTATAACACACAATGTTAACAGTGATAGTAGTCATGATATGTGTACAGAGATCTTATCATTCCTATTTCCTTCTCATTTACACTTCAAAGACACACTTTTTAACACATGAATTTAAAACATTTATTATAGGGTTAACTTCTGACTTTCAAAGTTAACTCTATCCCAGTCCAGTGAGAACCACTTACATTCTGAGAGCAGTTCACATTGCTCTCTTTAAAATCTGCTTCCCCCCCCCCCTCTTTTGCCTTTTCACCTTCTGCTCATCTCTCAAAGTTATCTCTGTTATTGGACCTGTTATGCCAGTTATACCAACAACTGGTATCACCATCAAGTCTATTTTAGTTTAACCAGGCAGTTAATGTCACTATTTCACACATTCTGTGCTTTGAGACACTGCAGCAGGACATTGCACATTGGCAGTCACAGTTCTCACAGCACCTTTGGCTGCACATTTCACCAGCTTTCACCTTCTTTCCTTCATCCACCTTTCATTTTTACAGCAAACTGAGTAGCAGTGAGTATTTGAGCATTTTTATAACTAATTCTCTGTGTTTCATTAACAGGACCATAAGGTCTTGCAATATTTTACTCCTGTGAGAAGCGATTGTCATTTGGGTCAAAGCATCCCCTGTGAGACGTGTTCTTGACAGAAGGGTGCTTTTGGATGGCCCATAGTCATGCCTTGCTCTGTTCCTTGTGCTCCTTTAAACCCTTAAATTCCAGCCTTGTCAGACCCTTCTCTTTCAAGGTATTTTCTGCATCAATATTTCGATCCTCTTTACATAAAAAACCACTTAGAAGTTAGGGGGGAAAAAAATTACTCAGAGAAGAGAAACTAAGACAGTCCAGTCTAGTGGAGGTTTTCTCTGCTCTATGGAGCGGTATGGGGTTTTTTAAACCTTTAAAAGCTTTCTTAGCCTCTATAAATAAAAACTGGTAAGACGTTAGACAGGACAGGCATAACAGAGCAACAGCATTCTGATCACGCAATGACAGACACTGGTAAAAGTTTCTAAATGGTAGAAAGTGCTGCATGAAAGTGGGCCTCAATTGGAAAAGCACTTCTTCCAAGATTCAGTGGAGGTTAGCAACAGAGAGAAAACACACATTACATCAGTGCAGCTAATACTGATGTCCCAGCTTATCCACCAATTCTGAAAACCAGGATAAGAACATCTGAAAGAAATTAGAAGATGGGGACAGCAAGAAACCACATACTAACTTTCTACAAGTGTGTCCTGATTCTTGGAAAGGACTTCTCCGTGAGCAAAAGTAACACAAAATTTGTTTGCTGTGAAATGCAGTTACCCAATACACATAAAATCAAGAGGGGTTTTTTAATTTTGTCTACTTAATGTGTATTTTAGCCATTCACTTCTGTTTTCTCCTGCCACACCCTGGCAATCTTGCTCTTTTCAAAGATTTTTCTGAAAAATAGGATCTTCTGACATACTAGGCTAAAAATAAAGAAGATGGCCCAGGGTGCTCTGAGTAAGATTACACAGTTCCTTTTCTACCCTCTACTTCATGATCCTACTGAATACGCTAAAATAAAATTAAAAGATGCTTGATACACTTATCTTGAATACTGACTCTTGCACAATTAGGAAAGTATCAAACACCATTAATTCTATTAGGCAAAAGAAATGTAACTGAAAAGCAGAAATAAACTTCAAAAAGACTGACATTAAATATTATTCTGTGAGTACTGTAACTCTACTAGCATGCTAAGCACTTTGACTTTCAAAAATACAGTTAAATTATTTTTTTTTTTTCACAAATTTTTCTAATCCTATTTCTTGGGATGAAATAACATAATTTTTAAAAAGTCAGCATCCAGTTTTGAATACAGAAAGGATCCATCATAAGTAAAATATGCAGAACAAAGACATCTGGGCCAGGACCCTCTTGAATCTTTATAACAGAAAAAAAGAAAAAAGGAATTAGCATGGAAAAACTGCTACTAGCATACACATCACTACCATAATGTCTATGCATTTATATTGTATTAGTAAGGGTAAATGGGTATAATTTGACATTTATACTTCTTTTACTTCAGTAATATTAACAGAAGCAAAATTTAAAAAGGCTTTAAAACATGCTAAATTTGGAGTTTGAGCACACAAGGAAAACTGAACAAACACTTTAATTTAATTTATTCCACTTTACCGAGAGAGTTTAATGATTCTAATAATATTGCCGGTTATGCACATGCTTGCAATACCTAGAACTACATCTTCTGCCTAATCATCAGTATATGAATATGAACATTATAAAATACTATACGTATTTCCAAGTACAGGTTTATTTATTTATCTAATCTCCACTGCACCCAAAATCACGGAGAAGTCATTCTGAGATTGTACTGTATTTCAGACAACAGCACAATCCTAAAAAGACAATTCTGTTAAACTTAAGACATTAAGGCTGAAACATGAGGGAGGATCTAAAAGAAAAAAAAAAAAAATCAGACAACTTTCACCCACCTGTATGTCATCACCAGACTTCACAGGCACCTGTGAATCCTAGGATTCTACATGTATACTATGTTGTCTATGTTTTATCTGTCTTTAACTACAGGTGATTGACTGGCTATCTAGAGTTTGAAATATTTTCAGTCCTGAACTTCCCCCTTGTCAGTAAATAATAACTAGCAGTCAACAATTTTCCATGAACAACTTTCAGGATAGTGGGGTTTTTTCCTCTCAAATTCAAAACCTACTGAACTAGACTTCTCCATTAGAGCCATTCAAATGTGCCAGATTCTCAGTTAAAACAGTGCAGAACTACTGAATACAGGAGTCAAATAGCAAGTCTCCAAACTAAATAAATGTAGGCTTCTGTACTGGCAACAGCCGCCAATACAGGGCTCATGGTTAGGAGTCTAGGTTGTTCTGGATATATGAATGCTCCTATGATTCAAAGTCAATGACACAAGTTTAAATTATTACAAAATGAACTATGGACAAAAACCTAACTCTGATGCATGTCTATATCACATAATGAAAATAAGCAAAGGATTACCTGAGCTGCTTCCAGCCACAAACCCACCGAGCTACAGCCACATCCCAAAATGCCCACTTGAACACAGCATCCCTGCTCTGGGACCTAAGTTTCTGGATACGCCATCTGTGCTGTCCCATGCATCACCGAGTGCACGTGTGGTATTTTGCACCTGTTTCACCGCCCCTCAGCAGAGGTTTGGTGCAGTTGGGGCACATAGGAAAAGTCAAAGAGCTCTCTGTATATTTTCAATTATGGAATGGAGGCAATTACCGGTTTCCAGGCATTGCTGTAAACAGCCATTGCTTTGGAATTGCAACCTCAGTTAAACATTAGCCAAGTAACTCTGGCTCTGAGAAAATGCCTGAGCCAGAATTCACTGCTATACAAAGATAGTCGCTAGCTTCTCCATTTTTCCTCTAATATATTTTCTTTTCTCTGGAATTTAGCTGTCAAAAAAATTACAATAAATTTCTTCAATTATTTGCACTTCCTACAGGCAGTTCTGACATTTTTGCTAGGTAACACCATACCTCAACACATAATTTTCACTAGAACATCATTCACATCAGTATAACAAAAGAGATTGTTTTTAGAATAATTTTTCCCTGAATCATATGCCATAATCAGAGAAAGCGGGGAAAAAAAGTGTTAGGAGGATATTAAAAAAAGTTTCTTTTCTGTATCTATTCAAAAACAACATCTTTCTCCAAACATTTTCTACTATTAATTTTAACAATCATTAATTATTTTTTAGCTGTATGGGTTTCAGATATGGACTTCAATATTCTACAGAATGTCAGTTGTCTGCCTAATTTTTTTTTTATTATTTTTGACCTGGTGAATCTGTACCTCTCCAAGGGGAACTATTTTACCTAGGTGTAGTCCAGTGAAACAGTGAGTCCAGGGGGTTCTGGATTTCATTAGTTACTTCTGATGACTAGTTTTCATCTGAGTCACATCTGGTTGTGATTTTGTTTCAATAAAAAGTCAGCTCCTGGACTTCAACAGACAAAGAGTAATTTGGAAAGTAAGAAACTGTCAAATGCCCACTTAAATTAGACGCTTCAATAGAAACTGGTATGGAACTCTGGATTTGTTTCAAAGATAAGTCATTAAACATTTGTGTTCATAGAAATTACAACGAATACGCACAATGCAGAAACCATCTGCTGAAAGAGTCTTATGAAAGATTAAACACTGAGCATACCAGAAGAATCCTCTGGGAATATCTTGCACAATTGGAAGTTAGCGTTCCAGTGCCCACAACAGCATGCAGGATGAAAAGCATGGCACAAGCTTTTAATCATAAATCCTGTGAGTTTTGAATAAAAATCCTGCATATTGTCAATTTATATTAGTCTGTTTTGTAAACAAATAGCCTGTGAAGCCAAAAAACAGCCAGGCCTTTTACTTGCCAGAACTCATGGGTTTCTTCTGTAATAAGAGACAAATTCAAAAGAACAAGCTCAAAGTGCACATTGGTAATTATCTAGGATTCCTCTTTATCAAGGTATGTCAATTTGTCTATTTCAGTGGTCAAACTAACTTTCAGCAGCATTGTGCCTCAAATAGTACTTTTAGTAGCTCTATATTCTAATCAGCCTATATCCCAAATATTTCACTGGACTAAGAAAATCTGAAATGTGTGTGTAAAATAAAGAATTCAGAAGAAATCAACAAGTGATAAAGTAAACTGTATTTGCAAGGAAATGTTTTGTGATTATTGATTCACAAAGTGAAGTAATTGTTTTATATTTACAAGAATGTTCAAATTTCAGAAAATACAGACACTTTTGTACAAGTCGGACAATTCTGAATGACCTGTTATCCATTACACACAAAATTAGTCTCATGAAAATTTGCATGCAGTATTGTTTCTACTCCAGATGGCTACCATTTAATAACCATCTATTTGCATGAATTTACTGAATTATACTTCCTACTGACACATACTTCCTGCAAGACAGAAGATCTTGTTTTGTCAAGTGTCTATGCACCATGAAACTCTGCTTTCTAAATTTTGCATGCTGTGGGCTAGCTAAATGATGCTATTTCTTTTGAAAAGTGCCAGCTTTGACATACAGTGACATTAGATAATACTCTACGATTTTCCGAAACCCTTCTTCAAAATCTTTGTGAACTATGAAATAAAACTGACTTGAGAAATAAACCTTTTAAGTTACATATGATATTAAAGAGCTTTTCAAAACACTGGCCAAAAACTACATCAGTCTGTGGAACTGGAAAAAGACAAAAGAAATTGCTTAACTTGCATTCTGGCCAAGCTATAAAGTCAAGCTTTCTCTTGTTAAGAAGTGCTGTAGGATGCCTTATAAACCAGCATGTTAAGAAATCTGATCTCTTCTATTTCCAAGGCTATACTTATACTGTAGTGTGAGTCATCTAGATTTGATATGTAATTTTATCAAGACACCAAAACCAAACAGCAACAACAACAAAAAACCCTAACTAATGCCCCCACCCTGAAACAAATTAAATAACCAATACCCACCACTAGACAGAATGGCCTTAGGACCTTCAGCATACACCAAGCCAAAACCCTGTGTAGGTAGTCATAGGCTCAGGCATAGGCTGTCAAGAATATGTTGTTCTAGCACCTGCACCACCTTGCTGCACAGTGGCAGTATGCCTGCACAAGCTCCACACAGACAGCAAGACAGACATACCCAAAAGCCTTCGTGCCCCTCGTGCTGGAAAAAATGGAGCATGAGCATCATGCATCACCTATTGGCGCACCATACCATATGTAACTTCTAAATTTTTGTTTTACCTCTTCACTCTGGAAAATACCTCAGAATATCCAACCTTTTTTTTTCCCTCTAAGAAATTACATGGGATCAGTGGGTTTCAGAGCACTAGATATCCAAGGTAGTGGGCTAGACATTTCTACTTACTGTTTAAAATGTTAAGGTTCCTAAGTCTGTTGTTTGCTGTCACTTCTAATTTCCAATAATAGTTTGTGTACTATATAATGCAATCTTTATGTGAGAAAGGGTCACCCCTTTGCCAATGAAGCTATTTGACACCTGCAAAACCTACCAGCCAATGTGTAGCACATTCCTTGTAGCACATCACTTCTGCTCTAGAGACACCTGAGCATCACTGTAGTGCAGCACAGAAACACAATTCATAACCCTTTCTTGGGAATCCTGACCTCAGGCACCACCACTTTCTCATTATCCTTCTAATCCTATTTATTTTGCCTCTGCTCCTTGAGTCACTTTGAAAACAAGAATTTTGTTCAGAAGAAACAGAAGAAAAGCACTTTTCCTAAGAGCATCATTCTTATTTAGCAGTACAAAAGGATTTGTACCTATACTCTACTCTATTGGAGGCATTTCAATTCCAAAACAATTATCTAAGTTAATTCTTGACTGTATTTTGAAACACAAAACAAGCAGAAAATCACAGAAAGCAAGAGCCAAACATAATGAACTCTGAAGAAAAAATATCAATGGTATTAGAGCTCTGCAATTTGGCATGACAGGTGAGTATTTCTTTTCTTCAAATATCCCAGTAAATCAGAGCGATGGTGCTGATGGCATGGTATAATTGTCTCTGATATGCTGCAGTGAGTGTTATTTATGGTTGTTTATAAAATATTCTGTCAGAATGGCAGGCTGCCTAGAACCTTAGCATTATTTATGGATTCTCCTGTCTTCACATGCCCTTTTGTGTGCCAAATTAAAAAAATCCCAAAAGTTTCAACTCTTGAAACAAGAGCTCTTCCTTCAGAATACAAGATTTGTATTATCATCTTAAGTTATTCTGTGAATACTTGCTATGAAAAAATATTTGCAGCTCCAGCAAAATATTTCCTACATTCTCTCTCAGCAAAAGTCCAAATTCTGTACATAGTGATGACACGTGTAATGTTACCCATTTGCCTTATACTTGATATAAGTCAGGAATCTGGAATTTTGTTAGAGGTGTTCACAGGTGACAACAGAGATATATCAGTCTGTTCCCTCACAATTTTAAAAATATGGTCCTAAATACCGAATACTTTTCAGACATCTTTGAAGACTTCTATATAAAATATTTTGAGGTCTAATATTCTTAAGTATAGCAAATATCTACTTTGCCAAATATGCCTTTTATTTAAATCAAGACAAAAAACCCAAACCCACCAAGTCTTTGGAGACTTTCAAAAGATAAAAGATGTTCTCACTTTTTGTCAAAGAAGCTTTAAGCAAGTAGAATTTTCAAGTTCCTTAAACACCAAACATACTCTTTGGTCAACTCTTGCTCTCCTTCAAAAATTATAATTTAGCAACAGAACATGGTTTGTAGAAAAGATATAAAATAGGTGAAGTTGTTTGTTTGAAGTGTTAAGGAGCAGAGCACAGGCATTCAGTCAAGGTAGATCTGCAATGTTTAGATTTTTTTTGAGTACTCTGACCCCCAAAAAACTGCAGTAATGCCAGACACTTGAATCAAAATCTAGGACTGACAAAGTAAGAAGGCTGATTTATTCATACATATTTTTATATAATTTTGACACTTTGTAGATTGTTAATATTGTCTTATAAGGTGCAATTTGTCAAAGACAATTAAATAAAAGAATGAGAAGAATAGTTACTTTATTTACTGTAATCCAAACAAATTTTATAGAGGGACCTAAATTGTTATATTTTCTGCCTCCAATTATTTAAACATGATAATGAAATGTAAAATTACAAGACTTAGGACAATAAAACTTTTTTTTTTCATCAGATTAGTAGTTATTCTTAAAAAAAGAGAATATAAGTCACATTCACTTTTAGCTCTCAAGTACCTGGAAACACACACAGCTAATAAATATGTTTTTCATCCAATAGCATATTACCTCCTAAACTAAATGAAATGTAGGAGATGCTCAGGTTTGTTTTCAAGCTTCTTGTTAAATCATAAATGCAATAAGGGCAAATGAATTAGTAATCCAATAACGATCCCAATGTGTCAGATCCCAGTATCTATTGATGATATCTTACTGCAATATCCATTTTTACCGAAGACTGTTACCTGCAGAAATATTTTCATAATTTTCAGACAGCTTGAGCTTTGGGAATAGTTCCAAAATCCCAAAACAATTCCAGCATCCTCCTCTTATTTGCAGCATTGGCAGAGAGAGTTCAGAGGTAAAACGCTTAATTTTCTTATGCCATATAATCCAATTGGAGTCAAGCATCATCTCTTTTATTTTCCTTTATATATTCCCTGTATTTTAACATTACCTAAACCACTTCAATACATTTTCCTGCCAAACTTAGTGAATAGCATCTGACAGATGACAGATTACGTTCACTCATCTCTCCATGGTTTTATTCAAATATAGAAGGCTGAAATACAAGTAAGGTTAGAAAGTGTTATTTCATTCATGAGAAAAAAATGTGGTCTAATTCTAACTAAAACAAAACCAAAATGACTGGGATTTTATAAATTAAAAGGGTCAACACTGTTTCCTTCAAAAACATGCAAAGTATTTCAATATGAATTAAAAAAAAAAAAAAGAAGAAACTAAAAATATCCCATTGCTTTAACTTCAATCTTTAGTTCAGCTTGATATTTCTTAGGTTCCTTAGACAAGTTAGTTACATGCCCACAGTATGATCTTATAAAACTTCCTGGCCTTTAGCAGTTTACTGAGAGTATTTCCCAAAATATAATGATGTGCTTGCTGAGCCCCTGCATTTGACTTTAATTCTATTATCCATGTTTTCAATATACTACATAAGGAATATACGTATGGTTTTCAATAAAGGTGAATAACAGATGACTAAATGAAGGGTAGACAAACCTCTAGTTTCCAAAGAAACTTTGTTGTCTTTAGGATTACTTGTTTACATTGTGAAGAATTAAGTACTCCCTGGCTGTTGGACAGAAATGCAAAGAGATTCTGCTACAGAACATAACACCTGTAACTTCAATGAGTAAATCTAATTTGTAGTTGAAATTGAAAAGAACTCATCTCCTGAAGTTTCCATCCTGTTGTTATAGAAGTAGCAGATATTTGGAACAGACTTGTCTCTGCAAAACAAGCCATTTCCTCATCATGGGACCATACAAATTAGTTCACAGAAAAAGGGAATTTAGATTAAACAAGCTGTCAGCTGTATGAAATTGCTTATCTTTTGACAGAACACAGCACAGCCATGGCATACATTATTGAAAAAACTCTGTGTGACAGGCAGTTACACTTATGCCAGCCTTTTTGCCATTGGTACTGCCAGATGTTATCTTACTTGCATAATTTCTTGCTGATCACAAACACTATGGTGAGAGGATACTTTAAATCCTAAACAACCTAACAATGCTGCTTGGGAAAGGCAAATCCATGTTATAATGCTCACTAGTTCACTACCTGTCCCTAAGGTAAGACATTATAAATTCTACTAAAATCAGATCTGACAATCATCCAAAGATTAAGGTCTGAAGTGTTCCTGTCCACACAAGCAGTGCCTGAAATAGAAGGATTCTTTCTTGGTCAAGTGGTCATTAGGACACTGAACGATTCTTACAGGCTTGAGCTCATCCAGACATGTGCTGGACTGCCGAGCTCTTGCAGCTTCCAATTCTCAAAAAGGTCACACACAGTTCTGATTTTTTTCTGTAAATGTGGATTATGAAAAAAAAGCAATAAGAGTATTTTAATCCTGCCATTTATTTAGCAGAGGGATACACTACATCATGACCAATTCTGAAGAAACAGACAGAACTTGGGACAACAATGCTCTCACTTCAGGGCCTACCGATCTTAGCATCCTCTGTGCTCTGGAAGCAACTAGAACCCAGAAGTGAATAATGGCCTTAATAATTTAAAGGAAACTTAAAATCAGGTCCTCTCAAGTGCTATTCTGCATTTTGCAGAGTGTTATTCACAAAAGGCTTTTCTGAACAGAACTTCAACAGAAAAAAACCCCAAACATGTTTGAACTTAGAAGTTTTTATGGAGATAAAAGTGGAGAAATAACAGGAGACAAACAGCAGGAAAATGCAGCATCCTATTCACATAAAAATCCCAAGAACTTGAATCTAGGAGGGGGGAAAAATCCACGAGGGGAGCAAAAGAAAAAGAATTTGAAAAAGATTTGCCTTTGGCATTGGCAAAACCAAATTCTTCATTTCAGAAATCAAATTCTTCACTCAGTAAAGCAGTAGACAGTAGAATAGAAGAGGATTCAAAGGAGAAGCCCACACACCTCTCATCAATCTTCACATTGATCAGTAAAGAGGATAGAGCTAACTCCAGAAGTTTTAGCTGGGCCCATAAGGAAAGCAGACACACACACACACAGCAGTAGGAAAGAAATAACCAACCAATTAAATTTTTCCTGTTTATTTGCAATACAGTCAAGAACATGCAATACACTGTGATCAATCTAAATATTAAGGTATTGCATAGTCTTAACCAGGAGATGAAAGACTTTTTTATGGAAAGAGAATCAAGTAATTCTACTTCATTGACTAAGATCCAGACGTTTTCCACAATCTTGCCCAGTTTTCCCCTCCCTTATCCACTGATTGTACATCATCTAGTAATCATGGAGTTTGTTGCTACTGGCTTGCTTTCAGCATGAGGACAGATGCCATGAGCTTCCTATTAGCACGATACAGATGGTAGAAGCACTTGTAAATCAACATGATGCATTGCACCAGGAAACAAGATGGTTCTGATTGCAGCATTATGGAACACAGAGGAGGGAAGACTCTTCTCTGCTTATAGTAGCATATCACTGATGTTTTAATTCTTCCTTTGAAAAAGAAGTATATGTATACTTTTGAGTATTGTATGTTAGGAAAACACATTAACAAGTCATATAATTGCATAGAATGGTTTGGGTTGGAAGGGACCTTAAAGGTGATCTAGTTCCAGTCTCGTTGTCACAGGCAGGGAAACCTTCCACTAGACCTGGTTGCTCCAAGGCCCATCCAATGCCACCTTGAACACTTCCAGAGATGGAACATGTACCACTTCTCTGGACAGCCTGTTCCAGTGACTCACCACCCTCACAGTAAATAATTTCTTAATACCTAATCTAAACCTACTCTCTTTCAGTCTGAAGCCATTCCTCCTTATCCTATCACTACATTCCCTTGTAAAAAGTCTCTCTCCATCTTTCTTGTGGGCTCTTCAGATACTGGAAAGCAGCAATTAGGTCACCCCAGAGCCAACCAAAGGAAGACCAGAGTTTCCTCCATTTTCACACAAAAATACTTAGATTGAACCAGAACATGAAGGAAAGGCAAGCCACAGGAAAGATGCTCATCACCTACTTTTTTATAGTAGAAATTTTGTCATCTGATTCATGCTTATTTTAGACAATTCACTCAGTGAAGAGAAATTCAAGGATGACCATGAGAAACTAAATGGGCAGCATACAACCCTGTCTTTGCCAGAAGGAAGACTCTGGCACAGTATTTCTTCTGATAATAGCAGGGTTGTGCAGGAGCTGTTTTCACAGTAACTACTCTTTCTTCCTTTGCAATGTTTGCAAAGAACCTTTGTTTCTTGTTCTTCTCTTTTTGAGACTAGACATAAAAGCTAAGACTCATACTATTACTATACTTTGAAATCAATAGATATCCCGACACAACATCAGGATAAGACAGCATACCATAGAGAAGAAATAATACTAACCACTTCTGCTTACAGGGTGGGGAGGGGGGAAATACAGTACTTCAGCTTAAAATATATACCAAAATTATTTTTTTTTTTAGAATATTTGTGATATGCACAGCAAACTTACATAGATTTAAACCCGAATATCTTTCCCTACCAGTAAAAGGACCAAAAGAAGTGTTAACTGTAAAATAACATTCTAGTTGTCCTTCTGATAGTATGTCAGTATCATAGTATTCCACAAGCTAGAAAACTGTAAGAAGTCACACACAACTCCCACAATACTATGGAGGAATCAAACTGCACAAAGTAGGTTCAAACTTCCTAATGCCCACAACCTGCATTATCCCACTGCTTGTTTCTTTCCTTTGTAACTGAAACACTGCAGACTGAAAAGGTGCTGATGCCAATCTGTGCTGCCTTACTAGTTATCCACAGAGAACCTGTTGAGCTGCAAAACAGATTCTTCTGTTTCTTCTGAGGAAGTGTTACATTGTACTAAAATCCTAACCTATTTTATGCTTAAGGCTCTATGTTTAGCAGAAAAAAAGTATCACATCACCTTCCCTGTATCTTGAGAAATCTTTACATTACCACTGGCATTGCAGCTTTCTGTAATATCAAAACAAAATAAAGCATCATTTAAATCAGATTAATTTATATATAGATGCACCCTCACACTGAACATGGCATGAATGGCTTCTAGACTATACAAACTGATTAAACCACAAGTGAGCCTATTGATGAAGGGTAGCAATGTGAGGAATCCATCTTGCACACTTCCTTCACTTCAGAAAAGGTATTTCACAAATGCCACATTAAAGACCTTTTTTGAGCAGTTTCAATGACTATACTAAACAAACTTGGAAAGGGACCCATGTACTTTACTATCTGCATCTATTTTCTCCACTTCTTCACTGCCTCATGCCTTCCACCACATTTACACATAAAGCAAGTGCATTGAAGGCATATTACTGACCCAGAAGAACGACATGCAGCCCCAAACAACCATCTTACAAAATGCCACAGCACCGTGGTTCAAACCCTAGGGCAGAGCTGCTCTGTCAGTCTATTAGGTAAGAAAGAAAAACTTTTGTCGAAACACCACGTGATTCACAAAAATATCCCTAACAGTTTCCAGCCACAAGAGAACTAATTCCAGCAAGTGGGTTTTGTTTGGTTGGTTGATTGGTTGGGATTTTTTTTCGTCTATTAAAGATTTGCTGATCCACAGATTTAAAAGGATGAAAGGGAAAACCTTTTCACCTTTAAAGAGCATGAAACTTCCTGCCAGACTAAAAACAGTTACAGAAAATATGTATTACTGAAAGCAGCCGATACTTTTAATCATGAAACCACATTAAACACTGCCATCAACAAAGGAATACTTGATCTTTCAGCATCATGCATTCCAAACACTTCTAGGTGACAGGAGTTATATCTTCAGTTTAAGTATGGACTGGTATTTCTTTCCTTCTAACAGAAACATTTTCTTAATATCAAACAATTGAAAATATTAGCTACTTATTACTCAGTCTAATTTATATCTTGTACCAATTTGTCATGTACTTCTTTAATTTCAAAAATCAGCTATGATATATCCTTACAGAAACTGTAGTGTCCTCTGTTTTGTAGATATCTTCTTCAATTTACTCAATGTAAATAACATTAATATACTATAAATACCTGTCTCCTTGAATGCAATCTTTATAAAATGGTTTTGTAAATACATTTTTTCAAACAAAAACTTAGTTTGATTTTTAAGTTATGCAAAGTTTCTAAAAGTTCATAGTTTCAGAAGCATCACCATGAATTCTGCAAATGTGACTCAGCACTCCAGTGTTATGTCCGCTCACTGATCCTCAAGACAGCTGGACCAAAATGCAAATATGTTAACAGACTTTTGAAGAACAAAGTGCCCCATAGTAAGTTTTCTTCAAGCTTCTTTTATCAAGGGCTAAGGACATGGAATCCACCATAAACTCATTTACAATTCCTATTGTGGAAATCAAGGTCTTACAAATGCCTACATAAAAAGTTAGCTTACACCACAAAGAAAGGTTTACTTTCTTCTCTTTTATGATTTCCAAGTGAAAAATTTCAATAGAGCTACCCTCATAGAAGACTCCACATATTATCATAGCTAATGATAACAAGTCCAGCTGCAACTACAAGTTAGAAAGAAGAAAAAAAACAACTTCACCTATACTAGCAGAAAAATGTCCTCCAACAACAAATCTAGGAGGTCTGATGTTGCAGAAGACACTTTTTAAGCTGTCTTGGAGGTAAATTTTAGATAGCTTCTGTCCTTACAGACAAATGAGGACAGATGGCTTAAATCTGCATTATTTCAGTGAGTTATGGAAGAAATGCTAATTTATTCAAAGGGTCCAGATTCATGTCTTCTTTTTCCTGCAAAACTTAAGTGAGAGAGATTGAAATATGCTTGATAAATAATTTGAGTGAGATACAATTGCCAACTAGAATGTTCCAGTAAGTAAACAGCTTTGTAAACTCCTATAAGACCAGTATCCCATTTTACTATTCACAGGCCTCAGATAAGCATTAAAAGGAAACCTGTTCCAGGAGATATGGCCACACTCAGTGATGTAGGGGAAGCAAGAATACATTTACACAAAGGTTCCAGAAATTTCTTTAATCTTCAGAAAGACCACGTGCACTGCCAACAAACTTCAGAATCAGCCAAAGATTCATCTACAAGAGAGCTCCCACCACACTGAGCCTGATCCAGCTACATCTGTAGTAACATCCATGGAAAACTATTTGTTTTATTTCTGAAAGCACACATATGAAGGCTGAGTGCTCGATAAAACATGGCACTGTACACAGAGGTCTTCATTATCTCAGAACAGCTTCAGTGGGTGCTTGTTTCTCCACATTGCCATAGTCTGTCTGGAGAAAGCGAGGATATCACCACAAGTCACCCATTCTGGCTGAGCAACTGACAACTTCAAACTAGAAGCCAGAAACAAAACGAACAAGACTATGCAGTACTTCTAACAAAAGGAGCACTGCATGGAAGAATCAAGCCTCACTTTTCTCCTACTTTGCCAGGTACAGAGGCACAGACAGAAGTTTATTGTACTTTATGAACAGTGGAACAACATTATGGTATTTTGGCAATTTCCTAAAGTACTATCAGTAGAATATTTTTTAGAAGTTGTTTCAATGTAGCACTCTAAGTGAAACATTCAGCATGGAATATGTTTTATCTTTCACCATGAAATATTGGCATGTTTTCCGTTACTGTCACAGCTTTATGAACCTGTCTCAATTTACTGGCATCTTTTTGAGCTGGTGACTCCAAAGCTGTGTACACTATTCTATTTTGATTATAAAGGTGACAAATGCAATGAAGATAACATCACTAATTTAGTTTTTGTGTTTCAACACCAAAAAATACATTATCCTTTGGCCACAACATCACCCTAGCAGTATACATTCAACTGACTATGGATCAGCACCAGTACAATTCTGTAATCATTTTTCATTATTCATCAACATACTCCTGTCACCGCACTATCACTTTTAATAATTTTATTTTTTCTTCCTGCTCAATGAGAAAAACTACTCCAAATAATAGTCTGAAAAAATTATTACTAGCCCAAATATTGCTAAAACTACTAACTTAGGAATTGTCTTTATTCAAGGTTTACAGCTTGACTTAGCATCCTTACATTTTCTCACTCAAAAATCGTAAACAAGTGCTTACATGAATCTATCAAATAAAACACCACTGCCTGCATCAGCCAATCAAAATCATATTAAAAATTACACCAAGCCAACTTGGCAAGATTTATCTTCTTTCAAGCCTGTTCAGGAGTCATTAATTATACTTCCCACTGTCAGCTCTTTATTATTCAAGCCTTTGCTCATTTATTCTATTATATTGTACAGACTGAAGTAAAGATGAAGACTCTGAGTCATAACAATTGGGAAAAGTGTTAATTTTCTCTTGTTCTCTTGAAAGAAACCTTTTTCATTTGTCTGAAAAAGAACCAACAAAATGTCAATTTTGAAGCTCTTCTTAAGGCACTCTATAGAAAGAAATCTTTGAAGATTATGTGGGCTTTTTGAATGCCTTTCCATTTTTAATAACATTCAGTTCAGTTATTTACCACAAAAAGGTTTTATTTATACTTTCCTTAATGTATTTACATTCCACGAAAATGTCAACTTTGTTAACTCCATCATCAATCACAAGTGTGATACAGATATTTAAATTTAATTCATCCTCAGCTGGGTTGTAGTAATTGCACACATCTATCCATTTCAATGTCACATAACAGGTTAGTTATTTTAAGTACATTAATTCAATTCAATACCATTATCAGACTATACCATTTAACCAAAAGCTTCAAGTCTTGGATATTTTTGATGTTTTTTTCTTTCCCATCATCTTGCTATCTGCAATTACCCTTACTTTGTATTTCCTTTATTTCTGTACTTTTCCTTTGGTTAAACCTTGTTTTCAAACATTATACAGTTGCATCTAACTTCTCACTGAAATAGAACTGGGTTTATTTGTTGTTTTCAAAATTAAAACGGGGTGTTTATAGTATGTGGCATTAAGCTTTTCTACATAATTCACTGAGTATTCTGTAAACTTCTCAATTTTAATTCTATTATGGCAATTTAATTTTATCTTCTAAGTCATTCAATCACATTTCTTAAGTGAGCAGAGCACTGTCAAATTCTTTGCACTGAGCTGTGACAGAGTTTTCATTTTCAATCTGGATGAAGTCCAAATTAATATTTTTGATTAGTAGTATTCAGGCTGCAATTGAGTCAGGAATTGTCTTCTAGGATACTGAGACATTTTGAAATTACTTTAAGTTTAGTTAAATGCAGGGTCTAGCATGAAAACTTCATATAAAAATTTCCATGATCTCCACAGTGAAGTATATTTTTTTCTTGGTACATATAAATAAGCCTTTACAGAACTGTCATTCTGTTCTTGGGAGTGATCATTATGAAGTAGATACCCACTATTACCATTTTGCACTTCAGTTCTTGAAAGATTTATTCTCTGTCACTGGAAGCTTCCCAGGCTGTTGGTAATTCAAATTGCTAAAACAGTATTTGGTATAAAATATCATTTTCCTCCCTGTCTGCAACTTATGTCTTCCCCAATATACTAAATATTGAGTCACGTGAGTTATGCAACTGGGCTTCAGTGTTGTCATAGTGGTATTTATTCTATCTGTTACTGCTTCTCCTCAGTTACCGAGCAGCTTTTAGAACATCCTCTAAATACAGTCTCCCATGATACTGCCATAAATAGCTTTCCACTTGCACAAAACCATGTTTGTTTAATCCACATTTTAACCTTACAGCCCTCACTCTATTCTTGTTTACAAGTAGAAATATATCACAATCATTGGCATGGGCATGAAAATTGTTCTACTCTACAGCCTACTGCAACATTCCTGCCAATATCTGTCTATTTTGCTAAAAGTGTGCTGCCCTCTCACTGAGACTGAATTTACACCTTGTCTTCCTCCCTCTAGAAAGTATTTTCCAGGCCACAAATTAGGCCTCCTCTTCGAAACCGATGATTAGGTTGCAAAGGAGCTAAACTATATTTGACACAATTTTTCCCTAAGAAGCTTTGATGTTATGCCACAGCATATCTTTACTCTTGGGAATAATTTCTTTGTTAGACCTTTATACATATCCATTTAAAGATTTGATTAAATCTTAGATTATTTATTTTCTTGAATAATTTTGCATAGTATATTTCAAGACTTTCTTGTGCCAATGATCATACTTCTTTTGCACAGAATTTCATTAGTGTTAAAAAAAAGAAAAAGAAATTCAGAGTAATTTCCTTTAATGGATTTCAGTTTCCAACTTACATCTTAAAGCTATTCTTCTCCAGATAGCATCCAAATGTCTCTTGCTGTACATGTTAGTAACATGTAAATATGAAAAAATCTAATAATTATTGATTTTCAACACAGATAATTAGGGATGAATGTGTAGTAAAGCTTTTTAATAGAATCCTGTCAATCATTTCCAAGCACTACTTTCTCATTATGTATTTGCTGAAACCATACGATGAAATTCTGGTGGTGACATTTGAGTGATAGTGACTTTGATTTCAAAGGAAATGTTTCAGGTTCATTTCATTACCTTGGAAAAGTAAAAGCAAATTTGCCTTATAAAAAGCAATTACTTCTTAGCTGACCAGTGCACAATAGCAATATAAAAAAAGATTTCTCATTCCACTATTCAAATCCTAAACTAGCAAACTAGTGTTTGATTTTACTTTAAACCAATTTTACCTTGTTTGAATTGCAAAACCATTTAATCTTCATAAAGTAGGTTATTATAATGGAGATCATATTTTATTGGTACAGTACACCAGCCTGGGACAAACAGGGTTTTTTTTGTAGCTTCAGGTCTTTTGTGAGGTTTNTTTTTTAATTTTTTTTTGTGGTTTGGTTGATTGGTTGGTGTTTCTTTGTTTTAATCTAAGGAAGGAATGCTTAAAATCATAAGACTATCCACACCCTTGAGGTATACAACATTTTGAAACTTTGTAAAAATACCTTCAATAAAATGTGTTCCAACTATAATAAGCAACACATGTATTTATGCTGTATATATCAGACGATATAGAAAATACAACATCTCTCTTCCCACAGTCATTGCTGTAAGATCCACGATAAATAGGAGTTGAATACTTCACTTATGTGGTTTCTACAATGAGTTGTCTAAATTCTTCCTTTATTCCCAGGTTTGATAAGCATAATTCACAAGTAATTAACGGCAACAAAGGTGTAACATTTAAAGAGGATTCAACATAAAGAACTGTAACTACAATCATTTCTGGTCAATTAAGTATTAAAATTTCCCTTACCTTTCACATTTAAAGACAAATGGAGAAAATTGTATTTTCTGTTACTTACTAGTCATGTCTATCAATTTAATTATAGAATTTCCTTGTAGCTGTCAACATAAGGTTACTGACCATCATCACAGTATTCCACAGCAACTTCTATTTTAAAGTCACATTGAAAAATAAGTAGATCAATATGCAATTATAAGCATCAGCAACAGGCATATCATTCAGCAAGTCTACACAATTAATTAGAAATAACTGAAAGAAAATGACAAATTGCCATATTTTCTGACCATAATTTAAAAAGTGACTAAAATAAAATCTCTACTCATCTCTGTAATACAGCATGTCTAAATGTATAAATTATAGGTAAGAAAAACAATTCCAGAGCTTTTTAAGGCCCCCAATTGAAATAAGCTAAAATTAAAATGCATAAATTGAAAATAAAGTGGAGAAACCATGAAACCAATGGTAATACAAACTTGAATTCCAAAAAAAGTCTTTAGAAAAGAAGCAACATCAAGTATCTTGAACTAAAAGCAGAGCACGTACTGTCTGCATTTGAGTGCAAGATGTGTACTGATACATGGTAGCAACTAGAAGATTTTAAAAGGCAGGTGCAAACTAATTTCTACCTTTAAAAAGTAATGCAGAATAAATCATCAGCTTTGACTTTTGAAAGAAAGATATATTTCACACAAGCAGACAGCCCATCGGTAAGGACTGTACACTGTTGCGAGATTAACATGTAATTGTTGCACTTGTGAAAAAGGTTAAGGAGAGACCTGACTTCAGTGCAAACAATGAAAATATTTCAGGCAGTCCTGTGAACCCAGTGAAGCCTCTTTTTCCTGCATGCCTTCTGCACATGATGCACAGAGAGGGGCCACAACAGTATCGAGTTTATGGTCTGATAACAGATATAGTTAAGCGTTATCTTGAACTTTAAGTGATGCAATTTATCTTTGTTACTAGGCTGGAGTAACTTCGTGGCCACACAGCAACCTTCCTGTTAAGAAAAGTTCAGATTAGTCTGTTATTTCGCACATTTTTTTTTTCCTGTTGCATAAAAGTGCAAACCTAAAACATTCTGGGACCAACAGACTTGCTTACTTCAAAGGGGAAAGAACTGGATATTTTTCCCAGTAGCTGGCAAATAAAAAAAATCCACTTTTTCCTGTTTATTCCTCAAAAGACCCACATTCTTTTTTTTTTATTCTTTTCTTTTTTTTTTTTTTTTTTTTTAGAATTGACAGCACAGTTTCCTTAAGTTACAACTTTCAATTATTTCTAAACAAGATTTTGACCTAGGTAAGAAAAATTATATACACTTCTGTTATACAGGAACAATAAAGATTTTAACTAACATAAGACAATCCTCCATGCAATTGCTATCCTTTGTAACTGAATGCTCCAAAGTAATAGAGTAAGAATGGTCAGATTAATCTGGATTCCATAGAACTGGCAAATGGTGGTATACAAGGCAAGAGAACCCTTTCTCCCTTCATACAGGAGGTGGTTACACCCTGAGCAGAGCATACAAAGAGAGCCTAATTCTGGGACTGAGGAGATGGATAAGTATAACTACAGCCTCTGCTTCAAGTGGCAGAGCTGAGCTTCCTTACTCCTCTACCTGAGTCCATCTGTCCCTCCCTTTGTGTGCTTCTCAGATCTGTCAAGTCAGCTGCTGACCTGTGAGCAGCTTCCTTTGCTTTGTCTCCCACAAAGCCTGGGCTGAGACTGCTAAAGAGTGTTTGGGACAAGGAGAGTTTGAAAAAGGACTGCAAAATCCCTCAAGAATGTGTGCCCTGAGAAAAGGATGATGTTTTGTCTTCTACTCTGACATCACATGTGAGTCTTTCCAAAACTTGTTACAACACCAGAAATCTTTCTTTTCTGTATGGAAATGAAAAATGAATTTATACTTTTTGTATAGTCTTGCAATCAAGTACACGTATGTGGTGCTGCTATTGCTAGTACCATGCTTTGCAGTTAGCTAACAATGCAAGCTTCAGGGCTTGTCAGACCTTGCTGGAGCTGCCTGGAGCTTTTCTTTAGCTTGTTTACCTGCAAACCCACTAAGGACCGAATGAACCCTTATTTGACTTAGCATTTTTTGCTTTGTACAATGTACCATCTATTGTTAGACACCTCTTTTAACTAACGGATAATAACAAATATTTAGTCTGAACAGAATAAACTATCTGTATGACCTCAGAATAAAAATCTAGGAGAATAAGCATAGGGTGAGAGGTGAAGTCTTGAAGGTGCAGTCATAGGATGATATGGGACGTCTTGTGGCAACAAATACCTTAGCAGTGGTCAGCTTCTGGTCAAAGTATGAAGTGTTAAGCAAAAACCAATTCTAGGTAAACCAGAAAAATCCAATGCATGCAAAAGACATAATAAACTCAGATATAATAAGGGACTGCAGACCAATGGAGAAAGAGCAAGTAAATAGACTGTGCAAGTGATCACAGGAAAGCAACTTCAATTGTGTACCTAAACTTGAAAGTGAAGAAACCATCAATAATGTTGTGTTCTTCCAGAAAGGGACTTGAAATGCTTGAAAATCATAATAACTGACAGAGAGAAAATAAACAAAGAAAACTACTTTTCAATGACAAAAGGTAGGTCCACACTTCTACCTAGTAAAACCCAGACTTATATGAAATAGAAAATTTGAGCTATAGATCATCAGAAATTAAAAAGAGAAAACATACCTCGCCAATGTTTTATAAACAAAGACAACATTTGAATGTGCCAGCTAATAAACCGGCAGTGCATAATCCAGAACCTGAAGTAAAATCATCCACAATGTAGTCATGTAAAGGAAAATTAAAAATCTTTCTATTTAAAACAGAATTTTATTACAAGTCAATAAATTTGTTTCTTTCCTACAGAGATGAAGACAATCCCTTCAACTGAATGACAGATATTACAAAGCCAAGTTGAAATTAATTAACACTGTCCTTGAATCAAGATAAATGTCAAACAAAATTGGACATAATCTTCATAAAAGAAAAAACAAATTATGAATCTGAGATATAAATATTAAATGAGGGGAATCATATATTTCTGAAAGAGTGCTGTGTTTAATTCACTGTATAACACAAAATTAGGACTGTAAGATTCAAAGGGATTAAAACCACTTCTCAGCCAAAAAAATATATCAAAAAAAGAGTTAACATAGTAGTCTGGCTACAGAGAAAGTGACAAAGATGCTTCAATTAGAAAAGCAATTTCATCACGTCAGTGAAGGAATTGAATTTCCCCATTAAAAAAATCTATTTCAACCATTCTTTCCTATTGCATTCCTTTTTCAAATGGCTGTCCCTGTATTTTTCAGATTATTTTTTGTGAGAAATCTAAACATTTTTCATAATAATATTTGTATTTTGTAAATTATAATCCCCTTTACTGAAGTCAACCCTTTACTAGAATGCAAATAGAAAGTTAATATTTTTTCTATATTGAAAGGTATTTTAGCTTGTGCTACATAGTAGATTGCTTCCAATATTTCCAAGGAACTTTAGAAAATAAATTTTACTGGCCATCAAAAAACTACCTAATATACTGTTGCTTTATCAGTGCTAAGCTTCTGAATATTTTTTTCATAAATTATTTCTTCGTAATGCAGTCACTGCTGTGATTTGACCACTAATAATTTCACGGAATAAAAAAACCTCAACAACAAAATACACACCACAAATACATAAAAGGAAAATAATGACACTCAAATACTTTCTTGTAATAGAACAGCAACAGTGAATTCAGCAATAACAGGAACTCTTCCTCCATACAGCTAAAATCAACTACAGTGATTTGTATAAAAGAATCTTAATGACATTTGTAGATTTCTTGTCAATAGAAGAGCTTTAAGAACAATTCCTCTTTCTCAAAGATATGTGGTTTTCAGCTATGTAAATCACAATACTACCAGCAGCATAAATGCTGTAATAATGTTAGTTGTCAAAAGACATGATATGAGTTAAAATAAATTAAGGGGAAGAAGTTAAAAACACCTGATAACATTTAAATCCAAAGATGCCAATGATGAGATGTCCTCTGACATGTTACCAAAGCATGTCTCTGTAATATTGCAGCCGAAAATTTTAAAACCAGTGGGTCAGAAAGGCCCCAAATGTTCTCTGCCTCCTCATGTTCTTTTGTCCTTCTATAATTTCAGCCTGAATTAAAAAACATTTTCCTTACCTCTGAGGAAAAAATATAATTCTCACAATTTTTAAACATACACTAAATCAAAGTGGTTACAGAGATTCCAGGAATCTCAGCATAGTAACAGAGGCACACAATTAAATCCGTATCACAGCAGATGTAATAACCTGCTACAGCTTGAGTAGAATCAGATGGATGCTCATTAAAAATCTAGAATTGAAAGTTCAAAGGAAGAACTTGGAGAAGTCAAGCTGTCCTCAGGTCTGAAACACTTTTTGATGAGACATAGAGGTGATCAAGTCAAATTCAATCGAAGGAAAAAATGAATAATCAAATTGAAAAGAAAAAAAAAAAAAGGAAAAAAAAATCACCACATCACAAAGGTAAAGATTAGGATAAAGCATGCCATAAAGAGTTTTTTCTTTTTATTTTTTTTTATTCAATTTAGTCCTTCTAAAAAGAAGTAAAATTGACATCAGCAGAAACAAAACCCTTTTTTTCCCAGAACAAGCTCAGTATAATCAGCACTAGAGAGCACGAACTCCTGCCACTGACCAGCCACACAGCTAAACCCAGACCTGGCAGAGGCAACCTTCCTGCAGGGATAAAAGAGAAATTCATTTTCTGTGTTCATCCTAACCTTGTTCTCTCCTACAGGACTGCTAGCTAGTGAAATACCTAGCAGGGGTTGGTATGACCTAGTTTATAGATATCCATATTGCAGAAGAAAAAGACCAGCAGCTGATTTACACAGGATATTCAATAATCATCACACCACTTTACAGGCAAAAGAACATAGTTTTATTATATTACCAAACATTGAGAGAAATTTAGGTTAAGCCAGTACGCAAAATCCACTCAATATTACATACACCTGCATTTCCTGATGAGCTATTTTCTTGATGCCAATTTCAGCCTAGTTGTAGTTAGATACTTAAAAAAATCCAGGTAACCATATCATTTAATGGCACAAAGGTATTCTCTCTTCTCTACAATGTGGAAATATCTACCTATAAACTAAACATAGCCTGAGCAGTAAGTTTTCCACACTGAGGAGACCCCAAATTTCTCAGCCCGCCTGAAACTACAGACCTGCAGACTCACTTGGGAGTGAGTTGTCCAGGCACCAACACTGCCCTCAGTTTGGTGATTCTGGAGAGATCCTCCACACACATTCACACACAACAAGAGACCACTCCAGAAAGTCAGCCTTTTTTCTGTGTCACCTCCCTTTACAAAGTGACAAAATTACACAAAATACTATGTTAAAACCAGCAAGATTCAGAAACATGAGTTTTCATCGTTATCTGATAAGCAAAGCATAGGATCACCCAGACACAACCGCCTTGGTTCCACAAAGCCAGAAAATAATGCAACTCACTCCTATGCAACTCACTTTCCCTCTCAGTGTGTTAACTAGTACTTGTGCTGAGTATTACATTGGAGCACCTGCTGTCAATGAAATAGTCTTCCGTGGCAATCATTTGGCAGCATTGTGCTGCCTCAAATGGTCATCATCTCCAGTGACCTGGTGTGAAAATGAAATGCATTTTCTCATCTTTCCTGGTTATTCATACAGAATCTCTATGAAATTTGGAAACAGTTTATACATGCTTCAGGCACATGAATTCATTTGCCTCCAAGCAGGCGTTACAAGCCCTGACAGAAACAGCAACCACCAGTCTGACAGAAAAGTCCTGATTGGGGTTTGTTAGTGATATACTGTAGCTTACAGAGCCATAAGGGCTCCTAAGACCCTACCACATTCCCACTGATGGAAACTGACTTGAAAAATTTGCCAGATAACACATGGCTCTCCAACCTTGCAGTATAAACATATCATTCATAGTTTGCAGCTTTTACAAATTTTGCAAGCTTTTACAAATTTTACAGTGGCTGCAATCAAACTGGCACTTGTCAGAGAAACCTGTCATTAATAAGTGTTATATAAACATGCAGGGCCCAGGCCCAAACATCAGAGAGCAGTATTAGCCTCTTACATAAGCTCTTTAGTATTTTGCAATAAATGCATGATGAGCAAGCTATATTACTGAAGTACTGATAAATATCACATACTTCTAAATTGCCTTCCTTACTAGATCAGATTATTAAAGGCTGGGAGTTACAGTATTCCTTACCAATATGCTATGGACAAACGTGATTTCTTTTTATACTGAGCTCATTTTCACTTTGGAAAATATTTAAAACAATATCCAACTTCTGCAAACAAATCTTCCTTTCTTGCTTCCTGCATGTATTTATTTATTAACACTGAAAATAAATAACGACTCTACAATGCAAAGTTTATACTCTATAAATAGTCAGCTCAAAACACTGAGTGGTGGTACATATATGAGTATCTGAAAACAGTCAAAAAGACAGGCTTTAATAATATACAAAGGATTGCAACATTGCTTCCCCCCTCCTCCTTTTTCCAAAGGAAATAAGTGACCTTTGCATAAATTCACAATATTCATCTTATTATTATGTGTAAAAATATACATGGCAATTTAGAATCTGAACATGTTTAAATCCATTTACTATATGTTTTCTTTATACAGTGTACAGACTATTGGTCCGGTTTCTGTTAAGTTTCTGCTAGATATCCATGCTCATTTAAGCTTTTCGTATCTCCCACTCTGTAACTAACTTGTGTGCATTCATCTAGCACCAACACTCAGTACTCTAAGGCCCCTGTACAGTTCACTTGGAAGCTCTGGGCACAGCTCTTCACAGCAGTGTGACAGTGCCAAAGGGAAAAACCCAAGACCTGTACCGTGTAATGGCTTTTTGTGTAATAATGCCCAAAGACACCCAGATGGCCAAACAACAGTATCTTATCTTCAGGTTTTCTTTAGACACTACAAGCAGATTACAGTGTAAAAATTCTGACTTCTTCCCTACCCTTGCCATACTAAACCATTTGTCTTTTCTGCCAGCAGCCCAGTTATGAGGGCCTGCCTTCAGTGGAGGGGTGTAGGAGAGGACAGAAGCAACAGGTCATGTACTAGACAACTTGTATGCAGGCTTGGTTTTTATTATTTCCCCTTACATTGCTGTTAATGAAAATCATAAACATTAAGAGGCCTGGGAGACACACCACAGTCTTAAGCTTGCAAAATGCACAAAATAGTTTTCAGGGTCTAGAAAAGAAACTGAAGGCAAAGTACTACTACAGAGGGGGAGTTCATTAAACTTAAGCTTGTTCAAGGTAGCTAGAAGGTCAGTGAAAGACATACCTCTAAAAATTATTTACCGCATAACCAGGTTATGCTTGGGCATAACAGCTCCCTCTGTTCTCTGCTGAGAAAGTACACATCAAACTCTAGGCTGTACACCTTTTCAAAGCAGTTAAGAGCATGAGCAATTCAGATGGAACATTTCATGTTGCAACATTTGCAAACATATAAACTAAATTTATTGCAATAATTTTTAGTGATGGGCTGAAATAAGAGTATTCATAAAATCAAACTTCGTTTTGCCGGATTCTGACAGCTCAACCAAGCTTTTCCTACTCCTGAGAGTACCAGAGCTCAGAGCATACAAGGCCGACAAACCTGCTGTGTAGGGCCCAGACAGACTTGATTCTGCAGCTGTGTCTGAGCTATCTGAGGGGTTATCATCACATCCCCTGAGACACAGGGACTATTCACAAGAGGAAGAAGTTCTTAGATTTAACTGTCACCACACAGCTTTTCAGTAACTTTTTTTGCCTGTTCCAGATTAGGAGCATTGCTGTGGTCCAATGAAGGATTACTGGGTTTCAGATGACTTACTGAACAGCAGTAATCCAGATAACTGTCCACTCAATTACAAGAGCAGATTTGCACCTCTGCAATCACTGATTCATACATTGGGATTTCCCTCCGACTCCAACTTGTTTGATAAATAAGATGCATAAATGTCACCTAGTGAACAAAAAAGTGTTTTATTTTATTCTATTTCCATTATTCAATATGATGCTAGAGGTCTTTAATATGATCTCAAAAAAACTGCCATGATACCCCATTATTTTCTTCATAAGTTTTTTCTGTGAAGCTTTCTGCTGTATCATGTGAATGACTAACAGCCACCAGTTAATTTACCACAAGGTTGCAAAGGCATATTCCCTTACCTCCAGTGAAGGCACAGACAGTACATCCAACCCTGTTATGACTGGGTGACACCAGAATCACAGAATATTCTGAGCTGGAAGGGACCCACAAGGATGATCAAATCCACCTCTTCAGTGAATGGCCCATATGGGAATCAAACCCATGATCCTGGTTTTGTTAGCGCTATGCTCTAACCAACTGAGCTGCTTACCAACATGTCATAAAACCATTCACAGAATTTGAACAAGTTACTAGCAGTTTGTCTATGACACATGTGCATTCTCTTTGGACTCTTTATCCTGCTGCCCAGAGCTAGTTGTGCTAGTGTTTTGGTTGTCCTCATAACCCCCTGTCCCTGCAAACACAAAGGGTTTATACACATTTGAGGAATCTGCTTTAAAGTAGTTTCTTTTTCTGAGTATTTGGCATTCCACAACACTTTGAAAGTTGTGGTTGATATGACATAACCCAGTATATGGCATTGCTGCAAAACCAGCCTCTGGATTTGATAAGGACAAGTTTAATGTTCTACTCCTCTCTTGAAGAAACTCTGCGAGTAGGGACACAAAATCAGGTTACTGTGAGATAACCATGAACTAATAGCAAGTAATCTAAGTGACAGAAACTTGGATACATAATTATATTAATTACTTTAAGGAGATGTCTGTTAGTAGGTTAAATTATTCACATGACTTCATGTGACAAAGCAGAAGTTTTCTAGGATGGAAAACTGCAGTGGCTTGCCTTTTGTACTATAACATTCTCCAACAAATAGAGATAACACCACATTCAACATCACCCTGATATCTTCATTCTATATCCTCATAACAAATAAAGCAACATACATTTGAGGGGTTGGAAATTATGTGCTGCTCTTCATTAAATTTCATACTGTAATTTCAATAAACAAAGGATTTGTCAAACTCTCCATCTTAATTCAACTGTGCTATTGTTTGGTATATATATGGGGACTTGCTGGAGTACACACACACACACACACATAACTTCACAAGATAAGAGCTACCCAAGTCACAAGTCTGCATAGTGAAGACCTCTTTCCAAAGGAAAAAATCATCAGCTGCCTACTAGAATTCTTATAAATTGTAAATTCTACGTAGTTTAACACCTGTATAAGGTATGTAGCAGGTATTTGAAAGCTGTTAGCACTGTGAGATACACAGCACTGGAATAATGCAGGGCAGAACATGGAAGGGGTAAAAGAAGTGCAAGTTCAGTCTGTGTTTCTTTAGAGAACTCAGAGGTCCCTGAATGCCTTTCTGGAATCTCAGCGCCCAGTGTAACAATCACACATGCTAAGGATCATCACTGTGAAACACAGTCCCAGGCAAGCTCTGACAGAAAGATGTTTCAAATCATACAATACAGTCATTTTACCTTTTCTAAAATGTATATTTCTCCTCTAATAATTGTTCATTTCAGTTATAAACAAAATATTAAATATGAAAAACATACATTCAGGTCAATCAGGATGATAAGGGAATGTTCCCTATATTATAATAAAACAAAGGTGATGATACAGTGTCAGTTTCTGTAAGTACTCTTTAAAATTGGTTCTACTGATTACAGAGAAAACAAATTTCCTTCAATCATCTGAATTTCCTTGTATTGAATAAGAAAACACTGTTGGCATATATTTGGGATGCATAATTGCATTTATTACAGTTTCATATTTTATTATGGAATTGATTTGTAAAAGTCTCAAAATTATGGAAAATGCTCTGATGTATTCTTTGTTTTGAAAAGATGCAGATTACATATATACGTAGACTACTGCTGCAATTGAATTTCTTTAACTAATGACAATACACTGATAAAGGTCAAATTAACTTGCATTCTTGTATGCTTTGTTATTTCTAAAATATTTTTTATCCCAGGGTTTTCTGAATAATGATTTTTAAAGACTCTTTAAATATTAAACATACCAAAATATTGATGGATTAAATGAGACCTAGTTTCATAATCATAATGCACAGTGTTTAGCGCACAATGTTTTCTTTGAGCATGCTTAGTACTAGCTTTCAAGAGGATGCCTTGCATTTTAAAATAGACTCAGTTTCATTATCATAGATGTTTCCTCCTTTTGAAAACATTTAGTCATTCAGATATTTTTTTTTTTAATTTCCTGGATACTAAACCCCTGGTGGGATAATCTCATACCAATCCATATGGGGAAGGCAGTTTTGCAGATCAACAAATCCTACCATTATTTGATTTGATCTAAGAACAACTTAATTGAAACAACACAAAGTCATTAAGAATCGTTCTTACTCATGTCCTGGTTAACATAAATGACAGACAGTTTAAAATAATGAAAATTGTGGTATGACCGGTAGATGAACCCATTCTCATATTAAGTAAATCCAGGATTTTCTTATGCATACAGCACATTCTGGTTGGTCACAGATAACAGTTAGTTTAGTACCAAAGAAATGAACTATTTGCAACAACTATTCTGCTTGTAGTGTAACACACGCATATATACAGAGTATAAAAGAATGCCATTACAATACAGACACATGCCATAATCCAGGTAAAGGATTGGAGGCAATGAAAATTCTCTTCAGAAATACTATACTGAAGTGGGTTTTCATTTCAATACACACATCCAAAAATATTATTTTGGGTTATAAGAATGAAAACAACAAAACTACAGTGACTCATCTAGGAAAAAGCTTGTACAAACATGAAGCTTTTATTGCCTTTGCAACTAGAGCAAGTATTTGGCATTTTTCCAGAATTAGAGAGTTAAGGCAGAAAAATTAATAGGCTATTGAAATATATTCAAGACCACAAAAAAGTCCATCAAATTTGGTCTTCTTGTCTTCTAAATATGCAAATATCTTACTGAAGCTACTTTATATTTTGATTCTTCTAAACAAACTGTGTGTGAAAAAGACATTTCCTACCTACACAAAAGAACAGATTTTAGTACTAGGCTTTAGGCACTCAAGGCTCCAAAATGATCATTATGAACTTGAGATTTCTTAATGGAAAGCATGTTTTTGGGGGTAGAGAGGAAAAAAATTTGGACTTCCTAACATGTTCTTTCTTAAATCCTTTCAGGTAGAAGAAACTGCACATCTTTTCACTTTATTTCTGAAAGACAAGGAAACCTATAGTTTTAAAGGAGGAGAATTCTATGCCTTGAAAAATTTTTCAGCAAAAAACCTGATCAGCTGATCCCTGTGAAAAATATTTACTCACTTCACTCACAAAAGAATGTCAATATCCATTGCAATTCTTATTAATTTTAAACAGTTTTGTTGGTACTTTATGAAAACACTCTTACAATTAAGTTTTTCTGCATTAATATCTACAGAAGGAGATAGTTCAGTGTTATATTTACAAATGCTCATGACCAAAAATACTTGTAGTGTCTATAACATTTGCATAGACAAGAAGGAGTAGAAACAGGATCCCACAGTGTATCCAAGCAACTGTACCTAACTAACAGGATATGGACAACTATGAATTATCCCTGAATATCTGGGAATAAAATTCCAGAATTAACGTTTCATTCCATTGATATGACATATTCAACTCACAAAGCAAAGGCTAAAATAATCAACTAATTTTTTTTTCCTGTAAATCATACCCTCAGTCCAGGTAGTTTTCTTATATCTGCAAATACCATGGTATCTACACAGGTAGATTGTTCTGCGAGTAAGAGCAATTAATTGCTGCTCCCAAATAGTGAGTTTTTGTTCTTGAGACAGCATATTCTAATATGCCATGAGTTGTTTTGTTCCATGCACAGAAATGATGGATCCACCTGTCACATTTCCACTGGCTGATTTTCCACACAACAGGTATATTGCTACTGCTTATCATAATATCTCTGAGAACGCCTCCTTAACTAATAAAATCAGTTTGACATTTGTTCCCTGATCTTCTGGATTAAACCATATTCTTGATATGAACCAACATATTTTCTGCTAAAATTCCAACTCAAATTATTGCATGTGTTGTGCATGTTTCAAACATACTGTTTAGACTTCAAATTATTGAAGTAACATTATTGTGATTAACTGATAGGGTCCATAAACTTTTTACCTGGGATATCATATGTACCGCATCTTAGTAGTTCTCCATTAAATCTAATAGTTACCCCATCTTTGATGGCTTCCACCATAAAGAAAAACGTAGCCAAATATGGTCCTACCAGCGCCTACTTGACACATTCGACTGCACACCAGTTGAGGCAACTGTGCATATTCCACAGAAACAGTATCTGGCACCAAATCTTCCAGGCCATCTCACATTGAGTATGAGTCTCCATGTGGACCACTTCCTGGGGCAGTAAATATACAATTTTAAGAAGGCTTCAGAAAAGTAAATACCATTTTGGACTTTTTACTTTCATTTGCTCCCCAGTTACTACTGTTCTCTTGCCATCTTTGGAAAGCTATGCTGTAAATTATCAGTTGGTTCTTGTTCAGACCAAAACACACTGAAGAATGACCAAATTAAATGCCTAGACCTCCTTTTCAGTGACCACATAAGATCTTCTGGAGGAAAATAACTGGTAAAGGATGAACAACACCTTCAATTTCTTAGCTACTCACTGACAGAGGACAGTAATCCATAATCGGTTTAAACATTAGAGTGAGAATTAAAAATGTCAGTTGGGAATTTAAATTTTGCTGAAGAACAAAATGAAATATCTTAATATATTTTCCTAAGTAGTGTTAATACTTAGGAAAGTAGTGTTCTTACTTTATCCTAATAAAACACCATCCTCTGGAACTGATTTCTGAAGATTTTCCCATTCACACCTTCAAAATGGGTTAATGTTTCAAATCACACCTACTCTTTATGAAAAAAAAAATATTAGAAAATAAGTTCTTAAAAAAACCCAGAAAAACCCAAGAACTGTGCTTCTAAATACAGGGAAGATAACTGCAAGTTGTTCTGACAAGACTCAATAGTATAACTGAAAACAAACTACTCCTAAATTGGAATGGTTCACAATAAGTTCTTCCATACTCTACATTGCCTTTGGTTCTTTGAAGCAATACAGTTGCTTATTCTTCATCTTTTTATCACCATATATACCTAATAAGATCAGAGCTCAATAATAGCAAGAAAGTAGTTATTCCTCTTTGGAAAAACTGAGAGCACAATCCTGTGAACAATACATTGCTCACACCATAAGAAGTCTTCTTTGTTCTATTTATATACCATGGCATTCAAAACAACTGGATTTTTCTATTGTTATCTAGATGAACAACAAAATTAATTCTCATTAACATGTACATGGGGTCATGAATATATGCTGGTTTTAACATTTTATATGTTCTTTAATAGAAATCATTATCCACTGCTGTCTGTGAGATCACAGCTGGTTACTCTGAGGATGCTGACAGTGCTGCAAATAGAGGATTATTACTCCAGGTGAGGGGAAAGAACTGCAGGAATAGATAAGCTGTAATAAGGGCTAAAAATCCTGTTATTTGTGAAAAAGCTGTAGAAAAAAAACAAATGTGAAGAAAATAGGCTGCAGGTGATACATACAGAAAGAATTGTTTAATCACACTGTTTTCTACAAGGCTCATTCAAACAAAAGAGTATCCATGTTATGTTAAAATATCTGGGGGCTTAGAGTTAGTGACAAAGGGTCAAAACATTCACTGTCAGGAAAAAAACCTCTTAGCTTTCAGTTTTCATCCTGCCAGGTTTCAAGATTTCATGGCAAGAAATCACATTTCAAGTTCATAGACAAAATAATTAGATTTAAGGCCATTTTTAATATTGAGAACAAAAGATAAGCATACCTATAATTCAAACTAAGCTAGGATTTCTGCAAAAGATACACTTGCAGTTTTTCTGTTAAATTGTACATCTAGTTTCTCTATTTATATTCACCACTTCATATAACTAAGTGTATGTAATCATAAAATATATCTTAAAATTACTAATTTTTATCTTGCTCTATTACACTCAATGTTCAGAAAACCTCAACAAAACTTCTCTTACTCTCTTTGGGTAGAACCAATTTATAGATCACCTACACTGATTCTTGATTATAATATCCAATCTGATGATCCACCAATCTAGGGAGGTTGTAAAGGTGGTATTTTAAATTCACTGTAGCTTCTGAGCCCATGATTATCACATAGAAGAACCTGAACTTCCCCAAGGACAATGCAACAGATCATAAAATAAGGCATCTGTATACATATAATGTATCATTTTTCCTAGGAACATAGAGTGATTGATTGACTGATTAATTGAAGTTATTAAACCAGAATATGCACCCTCTGCCTTGTCACATCTCATTTACAATCTTCTTGTTGTCATAGGCAAAGTCATTTCATATAAATCTTTGTTTGAGACACATATTTTTGTTTTGGAGGGGAGAATAAAAGCCAAAAGATAAATCACAGCATCAGAATCCTAAGCTAAACAAATGAAAGAGATTTTAGATGTTATCAGATCTGTTCATAATATCAGGCCACAAATTACACAGATAATTATTACTATTGAAATCAGTGGCAGCAGAATGAAATCACCATTTTCTGGCAATGTGATAACACCAAGATCAAACTATACTTCATGTTCTCTGTGGCAACATATTGCAGTTATGTCCTGCATCACCACTAAACAGATGTTATCTCCCCATCAATGTGACCACTAGAGGTCTTAAGGCATTTCTTGCCTTTACTAGATGTTCTTAGGCTGCAAAGATCAGTACCAAAAAACTATATTGAGAAGCAGTTCAGCTTCAAACCAATCAAACCAGTCTCTGCTCTTATTTCACTTCCCCTGTTCCCGTTTTCCCAATTTCTTCTTTCTCCTTGGTTTTTAACATCCATCACAATTCACTGCCTCTTGTACCACTTTTCATACAATCCTTATTTAAAGGTTTCCTCCATGAAGCTCATAAACAGAAATCCTTTTCAGCAAACATTTCTACCATCCACAGACATATATATTAGTTAGAATTACTAAGATATAGGTTTCCTTTAGGTTTATTGTCTATGTTTTCTGTTCACACCTGATCTTAACAGTCAAATTAACTTTTTATTCAATAAAAACAGGGAGAAATATTTCCTTGAATTTTTAAGATTATTTGATTGCTTTTGCTGTTGAACACAGCAAATTCAGAAAAAGTGAGTACAAATTTCACTGAAAACTAAGGAGAAATTTCTCTGGTCAAAACACCTTTACATCAAGCTCTGTTCAACCTGGCCTTCTCCAATATAATGTCTAAAGTGATCTGAATTTCTACTGTGTGTTTAACAGACATTAAGCTCTCACTTGTGAGATGTCATGGAGCTGATATCTTTATTCCACAATTTGTTATGCCTGTTATTTACTTTGGAATTTTGGCAACAAATTCCAATGCCCTATCCACATTTTTTATCTATCCTAGCAGACAAAAATAACCAAATTAACTTAGACTTAATCCATAAGTCCTTCACAATGATGAGAGGCTATGAGTTCCTTTTTAGTGTCTATCCATCAAAATCACTTTTCACACAATTAAGCATGTAAGAGTCAATGTGTGAATTAATATCAGCAGCCTAAAAAGGCTCAATTAGAAGGATGACCCTCTTCTGCTTGCTAGCCATTAGTGATGACTGTATCATGAGAAAAGTGAAATTACTTGAAAGAATAGTAAGTATCAAACACAGTCCCGATATCTCAACAAAGCACACATAAATAAACCTAAAATTTAAATTCATCATTACTTCATGTCATGTTTTCTGACTCAGCAAACCTCATTAATACCACTCCTCCTTTCATCCAGTTATTGTGGTCACTCAAGACCAACTGCTACCAAAACCCAGGAAACTAAAAGGGCAGTTAAAGAAAAAAAGAAAAAAAGAAAAAAATCACTGCATACAACCACATCTAGCCAAATCATATCATATTGCTGCAGGATAGAACCAGCCTACCTCAGCTTCACCAGCAGAGTGTAGTAGCCTGCAAGAAGAAAGAAAATACTTTATCTTTGAGATTTCTTTTTCCATTCAGTCTCAGAACGCAAAAGCAAACAAAAACAAAAACAAAACAAAAAAACCCCTCCAGACTATTTTACACTAGCTCCAAGCAATACTATGAGCGAAGAGTCTCTGGAGAGATTAGGATGCTTATACTAATTGTGTTTAACATTTTAACATTTCATAAATAAGCCATGGGGCAACTGAATCATCTTGTGAAATTACAGTGATTACGATATATTCCCAAGAGAATACACATTTGAGTTTGGCAAGTTCTTTACTTGCGTTGCCTCAGGCACCAACAGGTTTATCCTTCGCATGGCTAAAGTTGGGATTTCTCAGTATCATGGAAAGCTCATGATAACTTCAAGAAACAAAAATCAAGCTGCTCCTGCAAAGTAACTTTGTTTAATGAAGAAAATAACAGGGTTTTTTTATTTCTTTTTTTTGAAATTGTACAGAGTAAAACTGGTGTTTCACATTGGTGTGAAAGTTCAGGTTAGCATGGGAGGGGCTGCTGAGTGCAAATCTGTATTCAGCTACAGGCTTAATTCACCTTTGCAGACAGAAATCCATTAGGTGCTACAGAGCTCTACCAAGGAATAGAATACTAACCAAGGCAAAAGATTAAAACAGCATTATGCAAACAATATGGCAAACGCTTTCTTTGGGACTAGAGGAAAGATGTCTTAGACACAGTAATAGTAGAAAACCAAGAGCAGCAAATACGCACAAGGTTTATTATTACCCACATTTTATAGTCTGTAAGTAGTGACAGGAGAATGATTAAAGATATATGGTGAACGGAGGACTTGGAAGAGGCCAAGTTCTCTCTTCATCACCAAGCTGGTGACTGGTAGTGAATGGGATCTTTTCCCTGCAAAGGTCAAATAAAGGTTTTATTTTTATGATATTTCATTTTGTGAGGAAACAAAATGGTTGGGCAGAATTGTTACACAGCTTCTTCTTTGACCAATGACCATCCTTGAGCAAGTATCATCTTGTGCATTTATCCATAAATAAAATAGCTTATGGCAAGTTCTTTGAAGCAGAAACTGTCCTCCATTCAAAAGATGTTAAAAGCTTCTTCCAGCCAGAGAAATCTGGGAGATTTTGTTTGATTCCAAAATGAACACAATACTGAAGGCTGCTAAAGGATATGGGGTGATTCATGTCAGCAGAAATATGTCTCAGAAATCTAAGTCACTAGAAGGAGTGATATTATTCCTATTAAAAGAAAAACTGGCAAAGTACTTCAGATCCCTGTTAGTTACCTTTCTCCAATGTAAGTCTTTTCATCCCCAGTATCAAGAAACATCCTCAATATAAAGAACTTCTGGTCCAGTGCCTAAGTTATTTCCTCAGCAGGCCACTGCAAGAAAATTTCTGTAGGGCTGATTCTTCACTTCTCAAGCCAAATGAGGGAGAGTCACAAGAAGCTGAGAAATGTGCATTATGGAATGTCACTGATTTCTGAAAGCTGGCTGTCAGCTCAAGAAATAGGACAGAAAGGTGAGTGATGCTCTAAAGTAAATAGAGCTTTTGTTTCTACTCCAAGGAGCCAAGAATTGAGTCACTGTTCAACTCTCATTTCAAGAGAAGATCCTCTAAAGAGAAGGATCCTATTAGAAAGAGTGGAATTTAAAAAAAAAATTAAAGTAACAAGGCTCATGAATACCTCACTGTATTTATGAACATGTTAAATAGTTCTTACACAAAGCTCAATTGCTTGGTTTTACAAATCAAGAAAAGAGATATGCTGTTTCCATGTTTTTTACACTTTCTAGGACAATTAATTTATTATTAAGTACCCAACATAGTATATGATCTGTAAGGGGTGATAGCTCCCATATGATTAAGCTTCTCAGAAGACATTTTAGCTGGAAGAGAGCAAAAACAGAAGCAGAGTTGGGTTACTGTATCTTTCAGAGTCATTGGTCCAAGCTGATCCAGAGTCAGTTATTTTGTTATGTTGAGGCTCTGGCCAGAATTCAGATTCTGAGCAAAACATGCCTATCCAACACCCCAAGTCTTGATGATTGCCGGAAAAGGATGCAGTATTAGAAATAACATGACCTAATAAAATACTGAATTGAATAAGGGAGAAATTAAATATCTAGTAGAACTGAAAAATCTGAGAAAATAAAGACAGTGGATGGGGAATCTTTAAACACTGCTTGACTCTAATACACAGATAAGTTATCGGTGAAATAAGCCAGAGCTTAGTCACAAATAAATGACAGAAGTCTCTAACAAACTGTACTTTCTGTAAAAAAATAATTAAAAAAACATAAATCAGAAGAGTTGTATGTTCAACGCAAAGCTGAAGAGACTCACAGACAATACTGTAGAGTCCATAACTCATTACTGGTCACACCAATATCTTATCAGTTGACACAGAACAACTTAGTCCTAAGGTAGAAACAAGCAGCCAAGCTCAAACCTGAGCTACAGATAGTACTTTTAGTTGCCTTCAAGATGCAATCAAGCATCCATTCACACTGGCATACTGTGGAAACAGGACTCTTTCAGGGCATGCTTCTGGATCATGAATTAGCTTCAACGTCACAGTGACAGTGCTTGAAAGGAACTCCTCAAAAGTTGACCTATCCACCTGTAAATGACTCACACCATTCTGGTCAAAACACAATTCTGAAACACACACACATGTGGTGGCAGACCTCAAGGTCAGTAAAAACTCCCCAAAGAGAGTAATGCTTAGTGTAACTTTCTTCTGAGCTTCAGCCACTGTTAATTGGTGGAGAAAGTTGAGAAGTTGCTTTCACTTTGAAAGACAGCTTTTCCACATATTGCTGGACAGGTATGCCAGTGGTTCTCTGGGACTACACAAATTAAACACCTAACATGTCTTACTCCATTTGGATTTTGTGCACAAGTCCCACATGCACATGTATCCCTCTAAAACTGCCTTCAGACAGCACATGTCCATCTACTATGAAACAGTCACATTTCCCTGACACAAACTAACAATTACCTAAAAAAAAAAAAAAACAAACCAAAACATATATAATATGAGAAATAGTATTCCTACTTGGAGAATCAGTACAATGCATGGTCCTCAGTGACTTGTCTCTGAAATTGGTCATCTTATTCTGTCAGATATTCAGAATACAACAACACTACCTTGTAATAACTGAGGGCACTACTCTTTGCTGCACTTTTTTTCATTCAAAATAAATGGATTTCAACTTTATTTCGAAGCTAACAATGTAATATTTTCCTTTTGGAAAGACTTTCTGCTCTTTTCTGGTTCTGTATCTCCTATCTACAGTTTGAAATAAGCTTTCTTGAGCATCTTAGAACTGTAGACAATGATATAGGTGAAAAGAGTTGCAGTAACTACTTTGTTGTTTTTACTGTTTGCAAAAAGAATCTTAACTGTTTAAAGATGGAATAAGTACTATTACAACAAGTACTGCTCATATGAACTTAGAGGAACGGCTGGAGAAAAACACTATAACAATAAAGGTGTTTGGCTCGATTAGCAGAGAGTAGTGGAAGTAAATCCTGTTCCCACATCTGTCTCAAAGCTTCCCTCCCTGCTTACTTTCTCACTACTGCTTGTTAAAGGCAACAACAACAGTAAATAACTTTCTGTAACAGGTTTTTCTGCTTGCCTGAAGTGGAGAAAACATGCTGATTCTTAAAAGAAAAATACAACACAACACAAATCACTAACCCACAAGTTTCTGCAGAAGTTCAAGAGGAAAAATGGTATCTAGGAAATGTTGGATGGACCAATACCCTTATTTATTATGGTAATGCGTACCTATGGAAAGTTCTAGATACTCTCATCAGAATCATTCTCTTAAGAAGCACATACAAAACAGAGCTTCAGATAGCTTCCTCAGTGCTTTGAGCAGCACTTTTCCTACATTACTATTTAAGTGCATCCAGACATGCTGATAACAAATACATTGTGAAAATGTTTCAAATAAATGACACAGCCAGACCATACAGAGCTCAACAAAATAGCTCTTTTAAGACGCACTTGGTAAAGTACTGCTTTCCCATAGCATTTGACTTTTTACATACAGGCTCCTTGGTTTCTAAAATATTAATAACTGTCACAACTGATATTAAAATGGAACATTACTTGCTTTCTATAGTTGTTCATGTCAACAGTAGTGGATCTTAACATTATAACAAACCTCTTTCATCACTGACGTAAATGCCTTTCTAATTACATATACTAGTATTTTTCCCTATTAAAATGCATAGTTTAGAATGATTTCTATTTGCAGGGATGTCTGGAAATAGCTGCTTTTTTGGGTTTGTTTGGTGGGTTTTTTTGGTGTCTTGCTTTTTTGGTTTTTGTTTGTTTTGTTTTTTGTTTGTTTTTTTTTTTTTTGGGGGGGGGTGTTTCTTCAGAATGAATAAGATGCTCTTTGTTCATGAGAGAGCAGCAATTACTACCTATAGGGCTTTTTGTTCTCACTAACCCAAAACACCTGTTTTCTAATATAGCAGAGATAAACTACTGCTGGGAATCTATTTAAGTCTGATTTAAAAGAGGAACTGGAAACTGACAAACTGGGTAAACATGGCACAATTGTGCATTTATGGTACTTATAAGATGATCTTAGACTCACTGCAATATACCCATTATATGGATTATGCTTGAAGTGGGGCAACAAGGTCTGTTTCAGAACTGCATTATCTAAAGTACCATAAGGCATTTTTTTCCTTTCACAACTTGTGATGAAAATGGCTGAAATTATTTTTCCCTACACATATACTCAGATAATGTGTCATTTATCTGCATTTACTTAATATTCCAAAGGAGATGGTAACTGCAGTTTAATATATGATGATGTTTTAATCTACATTAAATATTTTAATAAACCTAGAGTCTCAGCGATCTGTGGGACAGACATATCAGCATTTAATCACAGAGTAACCCAACAAGTCATTCTGTCTTAAAGCACACAGAGAGAAATAGGGGCTAAGATTTAAGAAAGTATATGCTATATATTAACAGCATCATGAAAATACAAAGCTGGGCTGTACACAGCCTCCAAATGCATCACATATAGATCTGTTTTCCTTAACAAAAGACAAGCATGAAAATAAATGAAACAAATTATTCTAAAGAGCTGACACATTAACACTGCATTGACTTTTTTTTTCCATGTGTTTATATTTTAAACTATATTTTAATAAGTTAAGAATACGGATATTTCCAGCACTTGAACTAACTTTTTATGGCTACATATTAAAAATGTGAGACCAAATATAAAACTTTTACATATTAAGACACTCAGTGAACAATATTTCATAATATGGCCCACTAGTTCTGGACATTTTATGTTCTATAATGTTAATACAAGCATGAAATTGAGACACAGGAGTAAGGAGTAGCTATTCATAGCACCTCAAACAAGTCTTCAAAACTGCAAGAAAACCATTTCAGCACAGAGCATACCCTGTTGTATTCCAGCTTTGACATGTCTTAACTCCTCTGAAAATGGTCAAGTCACAAAAGCATTTTACAGTCAGACTTAAATGAAGAGAGGGAGACAAAGTGAAGCTGTTCAGCACATGGAGTGTGTTCTGGGCCAGTAGCATTCCGGCTGCTTCTTGAATTGACATCTACAATTTTCTCCTGGTTTACTTGAGACATACAATTCAGCCAGGATCAGTTTTAGAGACAGGAAAAAGTGGAAAAGGAGACAATAGAAGTACTCACTGAAGAAGCATAACCAGAAAGAGATTTCCCTGTAAAAAAAAATTAAAATACTTTGTTCCCTCTTTGTAAAAATGCACTTTAAAAACTATTTAGTGTAATACTATGATTTTTTCATGAGAGAAAAAAAAGAGCTTTGGGAGCCCCTAGTTGGTTTACTGGCATGCTGAGTTGAAAGTGTGTTTAAGTTGATATGTCAGACATCATTATGGCAGAATCACAGAATATGCTGAGTTGGAAGGCAGCCACAAGAATCATCAAAGTCCAACTCCTGGCCCTGAACAGGTCCATTCCCAAGAGTCACAACATGTCCTTGAGACTATCATCTAGACACTTCTTGAGCTCTGTGTTGTGACCACTGCCCTGGGGAGCCTGTTCCAGTGCCCAACCACCCTCTGAGTGAAAGCCTGTGGGTCTTCATGTTCAGCACGTAGGACAGCATACAGACAAATATGTATAAAAAACCCAAAACAAAACTAGCAACACCTCAATAATAATAGCACCAACCTCCCATCCCCCACAAAAAACCAAACCAACCAACCAACCCACAAAAAACCCCAAAACCAATAACAACCTCCCCCCCAAAAAAGAAAGAAAAAAAGAACACACACCACACCCCCCCCAAACAAACAAACAAAAAAACCCTCTAGCATTACAATAGCATGCCAGTAAATAACCTGAAGAGGAATGCTAAAATGGATTGAGAAATCAGTATCTTTTCATATCACAACCAGTTGCTCAACTCTCTGTTATACTGCTTCTACAGATAAAATAACTTCCAGTGCAGCCAAATTGATACACTGCAGGAAGACTGAAATATTTGTAAATAATTGATGAAACAGAAATTTCAAGGTGAAGGGAAGAGGTGAGGAGATGACAATTAACATGGAATCAGTTGGAGGTCAGGAGGAGGTAACTGAGCCATAAGATGATGCTACATTCATATTCTATTGCATGTAGTCCCTATCACTGTAACACTTTCACCTGATGGACCAAGACCTTCTCTCACTCTAGTAGTTTGGCTATATTGTTTATTCTCTTGAGGTTTGTAAAAGAAAACTTCAACCTCTTCAAATTATTTTAGGACAATTAAGACCCCAAAAACCAGAAACAAGACTAGAATGTGGAGCATTACCAAAGATGCAGTATGTGTTGATTTTATGACACAAGTAAGCCTTCACAAACTGGGGAATCCCAGCTTGCCAAAAACCTCCTCTCCTCACATAGACACATACTAAAGCAAAATTAGCAAAAGAAATTCTCACATAATCTATGATGCTTTCCCTGCTGACAGAGTAGATGATATTTTGAAGCAGAGACAACTGTATGCAATGGTAACCCTTCTCTATCACAGAGAAGCATGGAGAGGTGACAAGAGAGACAAGGGAATCTGTTCTTCTCAATTTGTATTCTAAACTAAGTTTTGCACACAAAGAACAAACAAAGAGAAAAGGACAATAACTTGCCAGATGAATTTACTGCTCATTAGCTAGAGTTTGTACAGGCTCTTATACTTTATTCCCTAAAGAATAGAGGCTTACATACACAGCCCAAAGTATCTGCAGTTTCAGTCTCACAAAAGATAGAGAAGTCACCTAATCACATCTGGAAAGAACAAATGCCCTTGCCATATAGTGCTATACTGAAAAAGAACAAAAAACCATAAAAATAAATTCTGTGACTATTAAAAGGTGCCATCTCCCATCATTAAATGCAAACCTAGTTTGTCACAATGGTCCATGCCAAGCACAAAAGCACACAGTGCAGCATAGCAAGCAGAGCTGTCTGCAGACGACATGAGAAACCTGCAAAAGGGAAAGGCTGAAATCACATGGCTGCTCAACCACACTTCACTGACAGCTGAAAGGCTTCATTTGCAGTACACTGTCTAAAGCTCCTCCCTGAAAACAGCCTCTGTCTGAAAAACTACGCACAACTTGCGCCTTTCTTTAAAAGCAAAATAACTAAACCAAAACTAACAAAAAGCCAGATGAGAGGAAAAAAGTTAATTCAGCACACTTCTTGTCAATACTTCTATAGTTAAAATGATGATACAGATGAATATAGAAAATTAAAATGCACTTTGTCTGCTGAAGGATTTACTACTGCATCTCTTACCAGAAAATGAAAAACATGGCTACCCAGTTACAGGCTGTTACTGATGGGAGACAATTATGCTGCAGTCCTCCCACTGCACAACAGAGAAATTTAAAACACATAATACAGGAAAAGAAAGTGGTCATGATATGAACATCTCAGCCTCTAATATAATTTAATTTTCATAAGGAAACCATTATAAGAGGGGTAGTAGCACAGCTATTTCTCTTTGGTTGGAGGCAACAGGGACAACTCCTGCACTTTGAGACTCTCACTCCTGGCTGCTGCCACAGTCCCTCCCGACTGTATTTGGCAGGTAGGATCCAACACGCCCTTCAACCTTTCCTTCAAAGTGCCAGTGGAAGGAACATGGTTTGCAAATGACACAACAGCTTAAGCAATATCTAGGGGTCAGTGGGGTGTCAGAGATGGGCAAGGCTAGGTACAAAGGAGATTTCTCTACTTACTTCATTTCACAGTTGAATTGAATTTCCTTATTAATTACAATATAATTGAAGGAAATTAATAACAAAGAAATCCTTTCTTAAGCTCCTTTTTGGATAACCATGTTACTTGTCTCTTACCTCTTACCTCTTTCAGTCTGCACCGTACATGGCAAAAGTGAAGAACCAAAAGTCAAAATAGTCAGATCTTCTCACACCATTTTTCCAAAGATACTGAAGTCTTTTCACATAATTTCAGCAATGTGGAGATAAACTGTTAATGCTTGAGCAATAATGCACTGTATTTATAGGCACTTCTTGAACAATGAGATCCCAGATATGCTATTATCTTTACTTACCAATAACTTAGCTCCATTATTCATCTACTGCAAGTGGATCATTGTAGGGAACAGAGACACCTACGAGGAGTGGAAAAATACACCCTGGAACTGAAATCATCACCACAGAAACCATTCCAGGACCAAGGAAGCAGAGAACTGTTTACCTCTCGGGTTTAATAGTAATAAGTGCAGCCCACCGACAGCGGCCACGTGGTCTGCTGGGACTCTGCCAGGCTCTCCTGCTCCCCTGAGAGCAGCTCCGCCCTTCCCCTAACCCTATTGGCCGCCTCCCCCATCCTTCCCCAGCCTTCCCCCAATCCCCGGTTCCTGCTGGGTATGGATCCTCCCCCTCTCCCATTGGCTACCCGGGCCCCCAAACCACTCCCCTACACCCTGAACTTTATCCAATGATAGCCCTGCTCCCTGGGCCCGCCCCAGGGCTTTAAAACCCCGGGACAGCTTGAATAAACTCTCTTTGCATGTACCACCAAACCTTGGAAACATTGTGTCTTTTCTGAGGTTTCTGGAGCCTGCCTGCACCCGGAGGGGCTCCGGAGCAAAGAGCACCCCATCAAGTCTGACAGATAATTTTCATTAATTCATTTGCATCAAAAATCTAACCTTTTCTAAGTAAAGCTTTCATATCACTTCTGATTGGTTCTAAAATTTCCCAACACAAAACCCCCAAATTTGCCTGGTGTTCCGGTTTACAGAAACAATATATTCAGTCTACAAACCTCAAATAAGGGTAATTTTCAATGAATTGAAATAGGCATTTTGAAAATCTCTTAGAGGATTTGCAGATTTAAAAATACTTCACAGTCAAATCTAATGGCTCCTGTTTGCCAACAGTAACAGTGACACAATTCATGCTGTATGAAATGCTGTTTTTGCAAGGCGTGAAGGCTATTGCTTATACTATCATTGCTACCTTTTGATAGGGCCTTCTCCAACAGGGAACAGCAGTATTTGGTAGCTCCAGTGTTACCATTCTAAATGAACAATAGTAAATTCTGTATTGTAAATATGGGGAAAACAGAATAAGGAAGAATATTTAGTAACAAAACACTAAGTATTCAGTTGCTCATTCCTGTATGTCACTGTATGGACTTTGCATAAACTGGCACATAAAGACAAAAAATGAGCTCACAGGACACTGAAGATCTGAGCTGCAGAGTACTAAAGCAAGAGTAAATGCAGACCTTTGTTCTGCTGTGCTTTCATCAAATAAAGAAAAATGCACCAGTTTCCCAGCACTCACTGGAAGAGCAAACACCTCCATATGTTAACGTATCCCACAAGGGAACAGCATTAGATGGCCCAGAGAGTTCCAAGCTGCTTCTGCTCCCCTGATTTGTCTTTTCCCAAGTCCTGAATTCTGGTTCAAAAGAAAAAGCCTTTAAAAGCTGATCCCTGAGCTAGCCCTGCATGAAACAACAAAATCATTTTCAATCAGCCAGGACTTAAAAGGAAGCATCACCATACTCTGATAGCTATCCCAAAAAAAACCTGTTAACACCTAACTCGTAACTCTGCCCAGAAGGTTATTTGTACAGCACTGAGGCCACTGTGGCAGAAGTGACTGACATTTCCATTGCAATGTATTTTTGTGAAGCTACACAACAGCAAAGATGCTGTTTAGAACATACACCCAAAAGCCAGGACAACTCAACAAACAAGTCAGGTGCATTGTCACAAGTCAAGAAACAAGAAAGGGCAAAGCCTGGGCTCTTGCAAGGAAACAAAACAAGGAAGGCAGGGAAGGGAGCTCAGGCCTCTGAATTCCTGGCTCATTCATTTTCCAGCTCCTGGTTGTGAAAACGTGCCCTCAGAAGCAGGAGAAAGGAAGAACTGCAGTTAGCATCTTCAACAGCTGGGCTCTTCGCAGTCAGACTCACAGGCAGGAGGGTAGAAATCAGAGCTTGAGTGGGTGAACCCTGCTGGGTTGTGTCACGTAGATGACACAAAAAATAGATGGATATAACACTAAAACTTTTCAGCAAATTCCAATACATGCAGCTGTTTTCATCAAACTTACCTTGCAGCTATTGCATCTTAAATATTGTGGTACTAATGACCTGAGAGTGAGAATGATTACCAGCCCAGTGAAACTAACTTCATCCATTTTTCCTGTCTAAACAAAGTGTAATGCAAAAAAGGTAATCAAACAAGCAACCTTAACTGTGAAAACAAAATTGGATTTTTAAAATACTGTCATTTTTATTAATCTGAGGTGATATTACTGAGCTGAAGATTGCCCTTTCATTTACAACAAATGTGTTTTTTCAAGTTAACATTCACTATTTAACTGAACAAAGAATTATTAAAAAAATCTGCTGTATTTCAGACAAAAGCTGTTTTTCACCATGAAGTCATAAAACCCCGTGAAAGGGGTTTACAATGGGAGCATTGACATCCTCTTAACTGCAGCAGCACCAGCTAAGGCAAATGTAATGGGGAAAAAATTTCAAAGATAAGAATCAAAGTGTTTTATCAAGGTTGTTCATCCTATTACAATCTCCACTTGTACAAACCTTTTAATGCAGAAAGTCACCTGCTGGACAGAGAGCTGTCGGTATAAATCTGTATATAAAAGCATTTGTAAGTTACTGTCTGTGCCTGAAATGCCAATAGGTTTTCTTCTGTAGAATTTCATTTCAATGAATTTTGCCTTAAATGCTGGTTCTCAAGTACATTCAGCTTGTCAATTTTTTTCTTTTTTTTTTTTTTTGATATGCAAAATTGTATTCTTTGTAACAATAAAAGTCATATTCTGTTCTCAAAAATACAGTCAAAGTAAAACCACTGAAATGCCATATCTTAGCATAGGTTTACACTGCTGAGACTCAAATCAGAAACTGATTCTTGAGTCCTTGAATGTTGCTATTGGTTTGACCTTGGAAATACTGAGAATAAGCTAAATATAGCCAAGAGTACTTATATCTGAACAGACACACATTTTTCTAATGTGCAAACATTTTCAAGAATAAAACAGAAAGATATTATAATACATAGTCAAAGCAATAAAATCATTGACAATTCAAAATTATCTGAATAAATTAAAATTTAACTACTATTTCCATTCAATTCAGTTTGAAAGAATGCTGATGTGTAGCATAGTCTCACCAGAGTTAATACTGTCAGTAAGATCCCACTGGATTTGTTCTTATGGAGACATATTAATTAAAAACCAGATTAAACCACAGCAGGTTTCATTTCACTTGGCTACAGGACAGCGAGTGAAATATTTCTGAGAATCACTGCACATTTCTTATTCATACAATAAGTATTCCAGCAGACACCATTAACAAACACGACACAAAAAGCATCATTGGTTTATCTATTTGGCTAGACTGACTTGTTTCTCAGCATACAGCAATGGTATCTGGAAAAACACACATACACCATAAAATTATCTTTTCACCCTGTTGTCCTGACAGAGGCATGGCGTTATTGTGTTGGTCATGTCTTCTATCACAATGAGACAAGTTTTCCAAATACATTACCTGAAAGATCTAAGAAATATATGGGACTGAAAAAGCCCAAGGAAGAGCAAAATACATTTTAAAAGAAATAACTGGACTTTCTAGACTTTGCTACATCTTCACTAAAGGAAATGGATTAGCCAAACATTCATGCTTATACGAATCCTCTAAGTTAAATCTATTTGGGAGTGAAGACTTTTTAAAGCTCCTCTGGAAAATATGAATCATTATACTGAAAGTTCATCACCCCTGTAATTTGATAATGAAAGGGGTGTTCTCTTACCCATATGCATCAATAAATTCAGAAGCCTAAAAGCACTGTTTCTTCATTTATGTCAACACACCCAGGCCAATGTTTAAGGTGTAAAAGACTTTTTACTTGGATCAAGAGACAATTTTTAACCAAGGTTATTAATCTCAAATTCCCAGATACTAAGCTGAGCATTTTTCTGTTAAACAAATTACTAAAAAGTGCAGTTTCAGGATTCTATGTAAAGAAATGGTTTGATCAACATTTTTTCATTTTTCCCATGGGGAAAATTAAAATTATACATACATTTCAAGCAGAATCATCCCAGCTTGAAATACTGCAGTTGCAATATTGCAAAATATTCTTTTTGAGTCAATGTAACATTTTGCTTAAGCTACTAATAGAGCTAGAGTGTCCCAGAGAAACTCTCTGAAGTATGCACCACCAGCTTGTTCTCACTCTCAGCTGATATCCATTGGCACTCAGACCACTTGTATGATGCCAAAGAGTGCTGTCACTTTTAAGAGGCCAGTGCATGCTTCACAGCTATTTAAGGGCTCTTTACGTGCTGTGGTTCTCATGGTTGCTTTTTAATCTGGTTTTAATCTTTGAGCATAGAGAAACAAGGAGTCTTATGGGACTTGGCAAAAAGAATGTCTGGATATTACCACGCCAAGTGGCAGGTGACTGGCAGAAATTCCAGGATATGTGTGTACAGTTACAGGCAGAATGCCCAAAGCATTGCAGATCCAAAGCAAAGGCCAAATTTTCCAAACTCTAACTCTGCATACCATTATTTATTTTAAAAAAACTAATTCTCCAAAGGACTTGTATTTCCTGATCAATGTTCTCTAAAGCTGTACTTGACATGAAATAGTCTATGCAATATCTCAACCCTTCCAAGGATATGGTAATACATAATGAAGAAGGCTTTAATTAAGATTTTCCCATCGCAATAAACTAGCCAGGCACCAATCCTTGCTTTCCATGATCTTTCCTATGAGGAAGATATACCAGCCATGTTAAATTTTGGCCAAAGTAGCAAAGAGAGGCTTTAGGAATTGGAGTGCATCCTGCATTTCTGAAATATATTTCTTACTCATTCTGTACAAAAATCTTTGTAGAATTTGCTGACAGTACCTTTTTTCACATGGCCTATTCCAAAATTCTAGTTTGTATTTTTTCCTTCCTTGGTTTTTGTTACATTATTTCTTTCTTAGCCCATTTTCCTGCATTCTTTGGGACTCTTTTTGACAAGAAAAGGAATCCTGCAAACAGAAAACTGACAGACGTCCACAAATTTGTATCACTTACCATGAATCTAGAGAACATCTATTACAGATCACAAAAGCAATGAAAAAAACCTAAAAGCCTTATAATAACAACTTGGTCCTGAAATTGATAAGCAAAAATGTGAAATACTTCTGCAAAAACTGAAAGAGCACATGCATTGCAAACTAATTTAAACTGCTTCTTCACAGGTAAGAAAAAATTATAGATGCACATAATGGAGTACATTTCAGCTTGTGTTTGAGGACTGATGTGCAACTTGGTAACAGAATGCAGCAACAGGTACAGGACCCCAAACGGGAAAAGAAAAGCTCCATGTTACTCTCACTTTAGTTTTAATTTCCATCCAAATAAAATAGCCCAAACGTTGAGGATGCCAGTTGATACAGCTGTATTATCAGAAGCAAACTTTCTGACCAAAAACAACAAGAACCACACAGCAGAAAATCTCAGTCCCTAAACTTGCACCTGCACTTTTGTCCTTACGATCACCCATGACTGCCAAAAATACTGACAGCGTGCAGCAAAGCTCGTATGTGTGAACATACTGAGAAAGCACATGGACCATCAGAGTTCTTTTCAAGCACAGCACATTTTAGCATGGATGTCTTGCAGGTGCACTTCACAAGATTAAAGTGTAAACATATGCAAGCATTAAATACCACACTTCATAAAGAAACTGTTTATACTGATAAAATTAATCCTGTTTGCAAATGTCTGAAGATCATAAGAATAGCCATATTTTGTTTCAAAAAAGGTCCGTGGTTGAGAAATACTATAAGAAACCAGGAGAGTACAGAACAGCATGTACTTCCAGCAGGATATTATATCTGAAAGCAGAGGCAGAAATTATATCTGAAGACTGCGTTTTCTTTAAAATTCACAAAATCATACTTATTCATTACAGCACAAAGTAATCAACTCCCATTTGAGCCTATTCACATTTCATCTCCCCCATACCTCTGACAAGTCCATAATTTAATTAATCTTTTATGAAACAAATATTTTCTTTTGTTGGTTTTAAAACTGTTAGTCAGTATACCTTCATCCTTACATTAAAAGAACTAATAAAAAATGCTACCTTTCCTACACCATTTGTCACTGTATTAGAACTTTACCACAAACCTAGTCCTCTCTTTTGCACAGAGAAAGTATGTAGTGATTTAATTGGTCCTCAACAAGAAACCCTTCCCTGTCTTTATTGTTATTATCTATACCCCTTCTAGTTCTTTTGGGGACTTATAAAACTCTAGACTAAATATTCAAGATAAAAATGCAACCTATATTTCAAAAGGTTTGCACTCATTATTTTATCTTATTTTTTTCCCTTGATCTTTTGTAGAATTGTATTGTATTGCAGCTGAGGTAACAGCTTTATTGAACTAATCACAATAACTAATCACAATCCTGAATAGTAACTACTAAATCAACATGCATATTTAAATACATTAGGTCCTTTGCATTTACCAAAAGTGAATTTCATCTGCCATTCAGCTTCATAAAAAACACGTTTTACTTCTTTAGAATCAGCTTTATATTTTAGCATTCAAAAAATGTAATCAGTCAATCAACAGCCTGTATCTCATAATGAGTTAGCCCTTTTCAAGATTATTTACAAACATGCTGGACAGAACCAATATCTGAGAAGCTAGAATTAAAATCCTCCCTTCAAAATTCAGATTCCTAAATATGGATAACATCCTTTCAGTGATGGTACAAAGCTTGATTTGGGGTGTTTTGACTTGGATGGCAGATCCTTCATGCTTTCCAGAGATTTTAGCCCACAAGGGATTTTAAATGTTAGAGCTAGTAAAACATGGGAAATGTTTTCAGAACAACTCACTTGAGCAGAATTCATTTTGAGCGTAACTACATATGATATCTTAGTAATTTTGTGAATTTTTACACATCTTTGCAGATGTTGAACTTTTACTATTATTAATAATTTTTGTTTTACCAAAAATAAAAACAAAAAACCCCCAAAACAAAAAATGCCCACGCCCCCCCCCCGTTTATTGAAGAAATTAGCCCAGAAGTGAACCAGTTTCCTAGAAAATATCATAAAACCTAATTAGAGCAACTAAACCACTGACATACCAAAACAACTCTACAGCTCAAATTATAGATTTTAAGTATCCAAAGAACACACTGAGTAGATGCCACAGATTCTCTGTCCCTATGTTTGGAAAAGGAGATTTATTTTTTTTTTTCAAGTTCACCATAAAATATTTAACTATTCTTCAAATGAAAGGCATACTTGGTTCAAAATATTATCTGTGTCCATAATCAATCTGACCAACTTCAACCACCACTCAATTCTTTGGCTGCTTTAATGGCATGTGTAACCCACTCATTGTGAGACAATTTCTTCAAATACAGAATAATATCTCTTAGACTAGTTTGGGACAGAATAATGAAAAATGGATGTTTAAAAGAAGAAACCTGCATTTCCAGACACAGTTTTCAGAGTGGAATCCTTCTGGTCAGACTGTGTGCACCGTAACAGGCTATAATAGCAGGCAGTCACCTCACACAGATTAAACTTGACATTATATTTATCCTTTCAGAAAAAAATGGGGATAATCATATGTTGCTCCCAAAAATATGAAATTTGCTCATGATGAAGTTTACAATCAGTAATGGCCATTTCTAAGCCTGTGCTCACTTAGGAAACCTATCTTGACAGCAAGTCCTACTCATAATAAATTCACTTCATTCTTAATAGTAATTAATTCTCATCTTACACTCCTTATTATATTGTCTCTGCAGTAGTTACATGGGCTTGTTCAATGTCCTAATTTTTCCTCACTTAAAGCCATTTAAAATACACTTTTTGAAACTTGTGAGCTTGCAGAGCTGAGGAGTTCTTTTTCTTCTGATTATGTGTGCTTGTCTGGCATTTCTATCCAAGCTTCTACAGCTCTGCTTATGAGTTAAAAACAGTAATAAAATTGAAATATGTTAATACAAAAGTGAAGAATGGGATTTGTCTTACCATATTAAGAAGATTAAGCAATGGCAAGATAGTCCTGGACCATCTAGGGTTTAACTTCTACTTGTCAAAGCTGCTTCCTCATCTCTATAAAGACAGTAGATTATAGCCCTTTTCCAAGGTCAGACTATGCTGTCTCTGCAAGAGAAAAACATGAGAGAGATATATTAGGCAGCAATATATATCTATGCATTTTATCTTTCTGCAGTCTAAACACCTAAAAGATGCTTGAAGCAGAGTTTAAGAGGAATTCAAATGAATTATAAATGACAATAAAGTGCAAATTGATTCAAAATTGATGGGGTTGCATCATTTAACATTGTCTGTAATGTCAAGTGCCATTTTTAAATGTTAGCTTTTTTTGTTTGAACATATGTAATACAACGTCTATTAGCAAGATATCAGTACACGTCGGACTAGCTTTCAATTGGAAGATCATCATAAGCATGTTTGATATTACACTGAGCTTTTAAAACTGTAATCAGTTTATAAGAAGTAGCTGAAGTGTGAACAACCATCTCCACAGCTCTCATGGGCCACACAAATGCAGACACAGTGTGCATTCCTGTATAAAAGCATACACACATACATAACTGTCCATAGATATTATTGTGAAAAAAAATAAAAGTAAAGAATAATTTTTCAGAGAGTACTTCAGAGGCAGATAACAGCCTCATAGCTATATAAAGAACATTTACATAGATAACAAAACAAATCAATGGTATATAGCCCTGTTAAACAAAGCACTGGCAAAATACCAAACCAGGGAGATTCCCAAGGATAGAACATGCCACAGCACATCTGTAGGCACTGATAACAATAATGCAACATCATTGTCAATACTGTCATTCACACTATTTCTCCTATGGTAGGAGAAAGGTAAGGTCAATGTTACTATGTGCATACTGCTTTGTGCCACACATCACCTTTCATATAACTGCTGCAAGAAGTAAAACTTTCTCTTTGCAAACAGCAACTGTGTTTTAAATGTTAGTATTGATCAATGCATTCTTGTCCATTTATTAAAACAGAAAAAATCTTTTTAGGCAAACGATTTAAAAAAAAATTGCAGATAAAGAACACAGAAAAATCTGTTCCTCAGTCTTTGAGATCTTTCTTGTTACAAAAATAAAATAGTCAAAGCTTTAATACCAATTTTATAGGCACACTTCCCACAATGAACAACTTTGGTTCGTTTTGGTGTCTGTTTTCTCTTTACTTGCAAGCACTAGAAGCGACATTTGGAAAAAAAGGGGGAAAGGCAGCAAACCCACTCAGCAGATGACATAAAAACTGTCCCCATGAATAAAATAAATCAAACATGTAAGATTGTTTTCAGATGAACCCAAGCAGTCTGTGTTTATTATGAAAGCGCCACACTTAAACACAATTAAGAGTTAAGCTATAATTTATCACACACTTGGTATTCTAAAAAATCAACCTAGACAGCAGATTCCCATACCAAAAGTTGTACTCTCCCTCTTGATTTGCCTCTGCTTGGCTCTGGTGGGGTACCAGCACTCCTCCAGGCCTGTGCTCACAGCTCTCTGTGACCCAGCATGGCAGGGCAGGTCCCAAGCATTGTGCATTCCTTCCTAACATTTGACGTGCAAGACTGTAACTCTGAAAGTCCCCGGACGGTTTTTTTTTGTTTGTTTGTTTCAGACTTTGGTTTATTTACAACATGCATTTTTCTGCAGGTTCTCAAAAAAGCTACTGAGGATTTTTATGTGATAAAAGCCAAAAATTAAAATTTTCCCTAATCCTCAATCCTCAAAGTTCTTTCCTAGCTGTATTTGAAACACTAACCTTAATGACTTATTCACGTATGTACCTGCAAGCAACTGTTTGATATTTACAGAACAAAGAACTTAAGAGTTCAGGATTTATAGAGATATTCTCTCAGCAGCATTCATGCAGCTAGAACGAAAACCTTACCTGTCCATTAAATTTGTCCCTAATAGAAGTAGACCTATTCAAATAGGCTGCAGAAAATTGGAAGCAGCTTGGGAAGATGAGATTCCTCTGATGAATGTCACAATACAGTGCTGTACATAGTGGAGGAAATTGTTTAAAGTGCTTTCCATCTATTTGTAATTTCTTGCTCTTTTTGTGTTAGGATGCAGTTTTGCCTATCATCCTTTGTTTGAGATCTGTGTTCACCCCAGGTCAGAATACCTCCATAATGTGTCATTTTGGATCATGTACTTATTATACCATAAAGATCCTTGGAATCAAATTCCCACAAAAAATGTCATCCAAACCCTTGTGTATTGTTTAGGTTGACACAGGCTATTTAAATGGTAATAGTTGCAAATGTTCGCATATGGTATTTCTCCTGAATATGCTATCACTCCCTCTCTCTGAAATCACCACCACCAGTTATCTCAAACTCTGAAGGTTAAACAAAAAATTCTAAAATCTTTGATTATGATCAAAGCTTGATGATTTCATAAATGTCAACATATCCGCAAAACAGGACTTGAAACCTCTGAATAAAGCCAGGTGCATAACTTTTTCTACTTAGGGATCTTAAATGCTGTTTGAACATCAGGATTAGTGTGGCAAAAATTAATAAAGGACTGACTGGCCTGAAAAAAACAAGGACAAATTATGGGTTCAGGTAGACCTTAAAATGAATATTGTTGAAACTAATTGCATCTGCCAAGCTAACCTAAAATGTTGTATATAATTTAGCCCTTAAAAAACAAATTTTGTAACAACATAGTAACTACTATTAGGAATATACAAAACTGAAAGCTCTTAACTGTTCCTGTTGGTACTGGATTTTAAAAAATCTCATTATTTCTCTCTCTATATAAATTTATTTGCAAATAACTTTAGTCCCTTCACATATGCACTAAAAAAAGAAAAAAAGACCGAGAGGAAAGCTACGTAGTTAACCTTCCACTGAACTCACCTCATGTTCACATCTCAATGGAACAAGAATACCTCTAAAGACAGCAGAATCATTGATAGATTATGACCTACCACAGTGGAAAATTGATTTACCTACAGTGACTCAAAGGAAAACTTCACCCATTGAAGAACTACTACGTGCAGCAGTTATACATTTTAGTGATTCCTTCTCATGCACCCTGAAAGGCCAGCTGTATTTAGTTTTCTTAGTTCATATAACTGGTATGTATTTCTATAGGCCTCACATACACAGTCTCATTAAGAAAGAGACATGTACATAAACAGAAGTCTAAGGAACACAGAGTCAAGAGGCAAAGAGGTTATCAAAAGCAAACAGTCAGCCAAGGGCCTTACTCGAATTCTCAAAAACCAACAACTGGTGGTTGTGCAAACACCATGTTTGCCAACTCCAAGTGCTTATCTCCTCCAGCACGTAGCTTGGATGGCATCAAACTTTTTTCCTGCTTTGCAGTCATCACACCATTTTGGCAGGCAATGGTTTACTGATTGATGTTGGTTCAGCTGCACACTTGACAACAGAACTTGTTATGAAAGCTACTGTAAGCTTTTAAGCACCACTGTGTAACACCTGGAATCACCTCAATTATGAACACTTTTGTTGTTTGCTGTAATCTGTGTCACATGACAACAACTTCTCCATTAAAAAATTTAAACATATATCTTTTTAATACGCTGACCAATACAGATCAAAAATCACATCAAGTTTTACAGATTTTCAGTCAGTTCCTCCTGGCCAAACCAGTATAACTCTACTGATTAACAGAAATATCCTAGTTTGTAACAGCTGAGAGACTGATCATATCTACTCACATTCTGCTTCATGGTTAGATATGCTTAAACAGTTTATAACAATTATAACAGTCAATATTTCTATTATATAGCTACTTGATATAAAGTATTAACTCTCTAGTATTATAGATATTAAATGGCATTTGTTCCTATGTCATAAGAGTTACAGATAATTTTGAAGCAAGCATATGACAAATTAAGAACTAGCATTTGGGATTGTCAGCAGCTAAAACAAATTTCTAATAGACTGGAGCACATAACCAAAACACTAACAGGAAAGTGTCAAAACTATAGTTCTGTTTATACTGACACTAAGGTTTGAACACTGGCTGATATACACACACAGAGAAATACCTCCTTCCAGCCAAAATCAACAGTAATTCTAAAATTGAAAATGGAGATCCCTATAAACTAAGAAAAAAAAATAGCTTTTTTTCCAAGTAGAATCACAGAATATGCTGAGTTGGAAGGCATCTGCAAGTATGATCAAGTCCAACTCTTAACCCTGCACCGGACCATGCCCAAGAGTCACACCATGGGCCTGAGAGTATGATCCAACCACTTCTTGAGCTCTTTCCGACTTGTGACCACTGCCCTGGGGAGTCTGTTCCAGTGCCCAACCATCCTCTGGATGAAGAACCCTTTTATACTATCCAACCTAAACCTCCCCTGACACAACTTCACACCATTCCCTCAGGTTCTGTCACTGGTCACCACACAGAAGAGATCAGAGCCTGCCCCTCCTCTTCCCCTCACGAGGAAGTTGTAACTGCAGTTACAGGTCTCCCCTCCGTCTCCTCNTTGTAACTGCAGTTACAGGTCTCCCCTCAGTCTCCTCTTCTCCACGCTGATCAGACCAAGTGACCTCAGGCCCTCCTCATACGGCTTCACTGCCTTCACTGCCCAATACTCTCCAATAACTTAATATCTTTCTTACATTGTGGTGCCCCAAACTACACACAATATTCAAAATGAGGCCACACCATTGCACAGCAGAGTGGCTCTGCTCTACTGGAGGCATCAGGCTCGACTGGCTTTGCCTCATGCCCCCAGGACATGGTTGGCCCTCCTGGCTGCCAGGGCACTGCTGACTCATATTCAGCTTGCCATCAAACAGGACTCCCAGGTCCCTTTCTGCAGCACTGCTTTTCAGCACCTCATTCCCCAGTCTGTCCGTACACCCCAGGTGCAGAATCTGGCACTTCCCCTTGTTGAACTTCATATGGTTGGTGATTGCCCAGTCCTCTTATTTGTTGAGGTCTCTCTGTAAGGTCTCGCTTCCTTCAAAGGAGTCAACAGCTTCTCACAGGTTTGTGTCATCTGCAAACTTGCTTAGTATCTCTTCCAGTCCTGTGTCTAAGCCATTTATGAAGATATTGAAGAGCACAGGGTCCAAGATGGAGCCCAGTGGAACCCCACTAGTGACAGGTCACCACTCTGATGTCACCCTATTAACTATTACCCTCCGTGCCTGACCTATGAGCCAATTGCTCAGCCACCACATGATGTGCTTATCCAGCTGTGCTGGACAGCTTGTCCAGAAGGATCCTGTGAAAGACAGTAGCAAAAGCTTTACTGAAATTCAAAAAGATTACATCAGCTGGCTTCCCTTAATCAACTGGGTGAGTTACCTGTCTTAGAAGGAAATCAGGTTTGACAAGCAGGACTTTCCTGTCATGAAGCTGTGCTGGCTGTGACCAATGACTGTGTTGTCTTTCAGATATTTTCCAATATCTCCCAGAATAATCTTCTCCATAACTTTACCAGGCACTGAAGTGAGACTGAAAGGCCTGTTTTTTCCAAGGTTATCCTTCTTTCCCTTCTTAAAAATCGGGACAATGCTCACCAGCTTTCAGTCAGCTGGGACCCCTCTAGATTCCCAAGGTCACTCAAAAATCTTTGAGAGACATTTTTCAACAACATCAGCCAGCTCTTTGAGGATTCTGGGATGAAGTCCAACAGGGCCCAGAGATTTGTAGGGATCCAGCTGGAGCAGTAGATCCTGCAAAATTTCAGCATCGACTGGAAGCTGATCATTCTCACAAGTATGGTCACCAGTTCAGGGCACTGAGATCCCCTTAGTCTCTCATCTGTTTTGAAGACAGGCACAAAAAAAGTATTAAAAACCCCTGCCTTGTCTATGTCCCTGTTTGTGATGTGACCATCCTCATCCTGTAACATATTTCTATACTGCCTATTGCCATTAATGTACTTGAATAAAACTTTTTGTTGTACCCCACATTTCTGGCAGCTACAATTCCAGATGAGCTTTAGCCACATGAATTTCCTCCCTGCAGTGGCAAGAAGCATCTCTGAATTCTTCCTGTATCACTTGACCTCTGTAGTTCCACACTAACACATCAATATTTCTGATCTATTTCATGACAGAGTAGAATAAATAAATGTAACATGATAAGCTTTAAAACTGCTGACTTAAAATTCAAAATCCATTTTACACTTTTGAGTCAAATAACTTTGGAAGAAGAGTGTGTTTGCTGGGCGAATTTCAATGACTTCTTCCAATTTTAATACAACTGCATTACAATTACCATATTTGCAAAACAAAGAGCACAAACCAGAAAAGCATGAAAAGAAATGGATGATGACATTTGCATTTGCACAGTACATTCAGTGTAGTCTGATTTTTTTTCTACTCAGCATCACAAATGTATTTTGAAACCTCAACGTAGTAAGCATTATGCGTTCATTTGAGGAGTTTGATTTGTATGTAATTCGCCTTCAATGGCTGAACAGGATATTAATTCTAGAGGCTTATAATAATTTTTTTTATGAAATAATACTATGATCTAGACATGAGAAATCTCCATATTTTTACAACATTTTTCACACAAAATTATCCTGTTTTTATAATATGTCTGAAAGTAGACATTCTTATGACAAAGCAAGCTAATTTTTTAAAAAGCATGTTCTATTTTTCTGAATTTCCCTTGAAACTGATTTTAATACAGAAGATTACAGAATTTTTTCATTAGCAGAAATGAATACATTTATATTTGTAATAATACTGCATGTTAGATCTCCTTTAGTGCTGGAGGTCTTCAAAGCTCTCCAAGTATCTGAGACTCATCAAGTACTGAGAAACCTTCACCTGCAGCTTAGTGATTAGAAGCATAGCCCCAAAAAACTTTATTATCCCATAACAACCTTTACTAGGGTACAGATTTCAGTTTCTGGAGGGAAGAAAGTATGTGCTGGACACAAATAACACATAAAAATCTAACATCTTCTAGTTTAAATGGGGGGTCAAGCATCTCTATCTGCAAGTCCTTTGAAGACTTTTATTACAGAAGTATTTAATTAACTAACATGGACATGGTTCTCTTAGAGACTATAAGGGGAAGTGTCCCCAGATATATGGTAATGAATTAATTAGGGATCTTCTTTTGGGAGAAATTGAAGAATTTAATTATATATGTAAAGCTGCAAATGTTCCTGAAGAATTGACCATTTTTGTGGATTCTCTGTCATCATGCCAACTGCAGCAGTGCTAGTTCTTAATGACAGAAAACCAAACAGAGATGGTATTCATGCTAGTAACTTTTTAAAATATTGGCCACTGGGAGTCATGTTCAGTTAAGAGATTTGTGGTCTCACAAATTTCACCAATTAAGAGAAAAATTAGTTCATGGCATTTAGACTTCAAATGAGGCTGGCTAACAGCTGGCTGAATTCAATGGATCATTTAATTCAGTTCTTAGGATCAGAAATAGATAAAAGTTCAGGGTACTCAGAAAACATTCAAACATAGCAGGCACTAGTTTTGATAGCAAATTCATCAGTATGGGTGATCTGGCTAAGGATCTATTAAAAGGAAATTCTAAATTGTTGGCCATCTGTTAGCAATGGGTAAGGAATATATACGCTGAAGCAATTTTTGATGGGTCTATGATGCAATTAATAACTGCACAGTATCATTTGACTTAAATTGCTTTACACAACAAGAATTGATTCCAACTACTTTTACTGCCCCACTCCTCTTTTTTGTTTTTTTTTTTTTTTCTTTTTTTGTGTTAACAGGAGAGAATTCATTACTTCTTAAACACCACTTGAAAGATGTGGGAAGGAAATCCTACATAATTTGACGAGGCTGCTGTTAAGAGTGGGAATGATTACATTCACAAAGTTGTTCTGATCCTACACCTGACTTCAGTGACGCTCCTTTGTAAGTTCAGGGATCCACCCATACTGCCATACGCCCACTGAGTTGCAAGACTGCTGGCTTATATAACTACCTAATTCAAGGACTAAATACTGTTACCAGTTGTTATTCCCTAGAGCATTTTTTCTTTTCTGATTAAAATTCAATTCCTATGAGAAACAGAATTGTATATTATGAGACTGTTCTAGAGAATATGTAGCACCTTCACAGCTGAGTAGAATACACAAAAAACCAGTGTGAATTTTGAAAATCCATCTGCATGTCTCTGTATTCAGCACTAAAATAAAATCCACTCTCATCATTACAGTAAGTTTAACTTAAAATTGCTTCAAAATGCAGTCAGATCTCAACCACAGAAAGATCATACAGTCATAGCATTTTAGAACTGTAGCCTGGCCACACATGATTACAAAAAGTCCATTCAGCAGCTCAGTGCAGACACATCTGCCCCACAAAAAAATTTCCAGGCACTTAAATTACTCAGGTGGTAGATGTGCAGGGTCCTAGCCATCTACTCAGTTTCCCATCCATTCAGAGTGAAGTCCCTATTCCAATGAATTAAGTACAACCTTGAACTGACTGGTTGCAAGACCTGTGTGCTCTTAATCAGGACTTGTAATTAATGTGACCATTGGAAGATCAGCACAAAATAAACACAGTTGTGGTGTTCAAAGGCAGAACAATTATCCCCACCACCACCACCACAGTGACCACACTAGCAGCATTTGCCAAATACAAGCTTGAGGAGGAGAAATGCAAGTGAACCCAAAATTGCTAACTAATCTTGGGGCTTCTGACACAGTCATCATGTGTACACTAAGTAGGGAACTGGTCTTACAGCATCACTCCACACAGGGATCTCACTCTGCTTTCCAAGACAAACAATACCCTGATAAATTTCATTAGCAATACCATATAACACCTAGAGTAGATGACAAACACAAATATTCTGCTTGGCAGAATCTACTTTTTACATTAGAAAGGGTCATTACTGAGATACCCTTGTTCAGAACAAGTGCTCTTAACAGCATGTTTGTCTCACATAACAGCAACAATAACTCTGGCAGAGCATACAATGATAAAATTCACACTAACATTCTAGTTTTCTTGCACTAACAGCATTATTTAAATAAAATACTTATGAACAATTAATGGGCTATCATAAATGGAATAATCTTATCGTAAAAAAGGCAAGTATAATTCTTCACTGATCAAAGCCGGTTACTGAGAACAGCTATTTTATCTAAAGCATTATTACACACTCACTCTTTCAGTGAAAAGTATATAAACCTGTGTTTTATTTGTAGACAAGAATAAACACAAGAATGACCATGTTGAGTGGGTTAAGGCCATTGATTCATAAACTCATACCTGCCATCCCCTTTGTTCCCTCTTTGGGTTAAACTTTTGCTTGTTTGTTTTAATGTGAAAATTTCCAGAGCTGTATCCTTTATTCTAGGAACACTTGCTTAAAGTAGATTAACACAGTAATTTAACTTTAATAACCTCACTAATTCATTACTTTATTATATCAATCTTGCATCAATGTTTCTCCATAGAACTTAACAGCACTACAGGTATGTAAATGAAACCAAATAATTTGATTTCACCAGTTACCACAGCTCATAAGAACAGGGAGAAAACTATGAGAAGCCTCATCAGTCTGTTTGGGTAACTTATACTGGTACAAAATGTTAGAAATAATAGAATTAGAAACCAGTTTCTGGTATATCTGACAAAGCAGGGGTGATAATAAAGACTATTTTGAAAAGCTAACTGATTTTGAATTAATATCACTTCTAAGCATTACGTTCTAATGATCATCAGGTTTGTAGAAAAGGCTCTGTCTTCTATTAACTCAAGTCCCCTTCTCACCATGTGACTATTTCTTCCTATTTACATAATGCAACAAATTTCATCATATATTTAAGATCTGATCAAAAATTGTCTTCTGCAATTTTACTTTTTTTCAATCAAATTTTAATCCAAGAAAATACCTCTTTTCTAACTTAGGCATCAAGTTATTCCAGAAAAACTCAATATGCTTATTTTTTTTCTGCTGCCCATTCTACATTTTCCTTTAACAAAGAGATTTTGGCCCATTTGGTAAGATCTGAAGCATGACCGAATTTGGGCACTAAAGAAAATCAAGTAGGCAATGCCTATCAACAAACTCATGGTTGCTTGAAGACTCTAGACAGTCCCTAAAAGTCCTATTTTACCGTTAGAGCTACTTCTCCAAATAAATCTGGATTTCTGAGTACTTGTCATAGTATATAGCACCTAATTTGTCACCTGAATAGGCATCATTTTCCTATCTTGTTTGTTCTGGGAAGCGACACAAATCTACTTTTTATCTCAGAATGAAAACTACATAGTAGAAACTCTCCTACTGCTGCTTTACACTTGAAGTTTGCTTACAATAGTAGTACAGTTCAATTTTTAAAAAAATAAATTAGTCCCTACAGATATTTATGCTAAAAAATTACTCATGCTAAGAAGACAAATGTTCAAAGTTAAACACATTTGTAGTAGTAACTTACATTAATTGATATACAACCAGACATAGTCGGATGTCCTTTAGTCTAGTTTAATAAACAACACCAACAGCATCACTATCCTGAATAATAGGCCTATAATTAACTTGGGATAAATACAAGCTTTTGCTGTCAAAACTGCACATTGAATCCTTAATAGGAAAAAATTGCATTGAGGTTAACATGGAGCATCTGGGGCCAGTTCAGTGTGTGCAATGGTAGGGCTTGTCCTCTGTTAAGGAGCAGCCCTAACTACCAACAATAGCAGCAAGCATTGGTGTAAATTGTAAAGCCTTCCTGAATTCAGACTGGCTGAGCTTGTACAGCCCATGATTTCCCCTACTGGAAATCACATTGCCCAAGTCTCAGGCTGCAGTAGCTTTGCCTTGCTACCGTATGCGTTGCACCAATACAATCACTCCTGTGAGCTGCCCACAGACAGCTGAAATCCCAAACCAGACAGACAGATATTAACTCCTTGGGTTATGACAAAACCAACAAAATTCCCAGGCAACAGCTTTTGCCCAAAAATATTCAGAAAGATTTAAACATCTTTAGACACAGAGCAGAGGTGAACTGTTGCTAAAATACGTCCACTCCTCTCAGTGCAAGATAGCAAGTAACTTCTGAAAAATCTGTCTTATCTGGTAGGTGGGAATCAAGTTGAGTGGGAAGGCATGACTTTTGGAAGAAAGGGAATTTAAAAGCTTCCTATCTTTTTCACTGAAAAAACTGTCAATATCCATTACCATCTGGCAGAGCAGAAATTCGTATTTTCTCAGATTGTAATGCCTGTGTTGCGATCATGTGAAGTAAATGATTTTGAAACCGGAGTGGTGTAAGGCCATTCTGATAGAGAACATTAAATGGCTTTGATAGGGAAAGCAACCATTGCCTTGATACAATAAAAGATACAATTGCAATAAATTCCATTTAACAACTGCAAAAGGTTTCCAACTAAGATCAAGGGTTACAAAGATGAACATTTACATAAATTAAAAGTAACTGTATTCTTGGGTAAGCTACAAATGTTATTTATGTACAAACTCTATGAATACTAAAGCCTGTGTAGTGCTGACAACTGCCTGTGTTTTATAGATAAATAAAATTTAAATCACCTGCAAAGGGTAGGAAAGAGCAAAATTAACTGATGCAGTTCATCTGTGTTTGGCTTCCAATTATTGAAAAAATTCTGGGAAAAGAATTCGAAGTACTTACCTATTATTTCTATGGTGTCCAACTTCTGTTGGCTAAGAGCAAAAGCACCAAGGCACAGGGATGGTCTTGCAGCACAGAAACTGATTGCTCAGAAGGAAGTAGTCTTCAAAACTCATCTTGAAACATTAGAAATCACTTTCATCAGTATTAAGGCTGCAGGACCTACGAATACATGAGTGGAAGTATATTGGATGTACTTTCTAAAAGTGATTTAAATAAAGATTTATCTAGCATACTTTAAACTGCTACAGAGGGATTCCACTCCAACTTTTGACCACATATGATGGCTGTAAACCATATGAGGAAAACAGGAAAGCTAATTGCATGTCTGGAAGAGGAAAATCAGAAATCTGTCACAACATCCATCAGAGGAAAAGTTATACCAGGTCTGAAGTGATTCCCACGAGCCACCACTCAAAATTTGCCTTTAACGAATAACTATTTTCTATAACTGTTGTATGTAGTTCCATACAGAAAGAGGACTATAAGTGAGCATTTCCAAACAACACTGTGATATACAAATCCTTCAAAATTATAATCTAATACAGAATTCAGTTACTAATAATCTATTTTTTGTGATTAAAAAATAAAAATAACTTAGAAACTACAGTGAAGACCACATTTTGCTTCCAAGAAAATTTGCAGCCATGAATTTAGACATCTTCATTTTTTACCATCCAAAACACACAGCTGCAATATTGGTAGAGTCCAGTATATTTATCAGTACATGAAGTGGTTAGAAGTTTTTAATATGTAAGTCAAATATTGATACAAATTGGTTTTCCAAGATTATCTTTTGGGAGGCAGCAGATGTATAATGCTCCTGAAAACAAAATGGACTATGACAGGTATACTAAATTCTGCTTAGATAGGGTTCAGTGGGAACTGGCCCTCCTTCATAATTCATATTACTACTCTGTCATATTTTAAGGCAAGAAACAGTGTCTTCACTCACATGCAGTTTTTAACTGCAGAGGACAAGTAGGTCCTAGGTTTTGGGTTTATGACTAACAGTAAGATTTCCCTTATTATAAAGTAAGAAAGAAACAAACAAAAACTATCAAAACAGTAAAAGAAAAAAACCACAGAGTAAAATACATATATATTTCTGCTTAAAAAAAAAAAAAAAGAAAAAATAATTCATGCATCTTGTATATTTTAACATAACTAAGAATGAGGTCAGCATTACATAGTTCAGAGTGCATTGAGCATTTGATGAGTATTTACTTCAACATGTTTGTTGGAAATGCATTCTTTAGTCTTATTAGTGATTCTTTTCAGTAGCAAATATTATGTTATGCTATTTTAGGCTAATCAAGGCTAGTTTCTGTGGACTATTCTTAATTTTCTATGGACTGCCTCCAAGACCCAACCACAGCAACACAGGGCTGTCTACCGCTACTTTCTTGTGTGTGCACAGTGTAATTAATAAACCAAAAGGAGATCAGTGGGTGACTTAAATATGTCTTTTCATTAAAAACTGTCCTTCAAATCATGCAGATCTTTGGATTTTACAGCCACGTTTAAGCTGAGATTTCTGGGTTCATTTTAGGGAACATAAATCACCAAGAAATTAATTTCTAAATACCTGGGGGAAAAAAATCTATTTTAAAATATCATTATTATTATCATTCTATTAACAAAGAAATATTAAACAAATATTTTGTTCAGAAATTTTTTATAAATATGTAATGTTAGTGAAATATCTCCCTCCCATGAGTCAAGAAGTCTTTACTATCCAAATAATCTTTAGAAGGTGATGCTACTAGATTTGATGAGATTAACTGCAATAGTTAAGTGGTTGTTTATGAGCTCTGAACTACTCAACAGGTTAAAATGCATAATCACTCAAGCAATTTTTAATAACTGCTACAGTTACTATCTGACTCACACCACTCTTCAGCTTTCCATAATAAATTATTGTTGCAGGATCACCCAATATAATCCTCTAGTGTAAGATTTTATCTCTTGATTTATCTTTTTTTACCTCTTATACTCCAATAATTGCAAATGGCACTAAAAGATGACACTGTACCTTTACTCTGACATAAAACATCACACATTTTAACAACAGCAAATTAAGTTTGTACAAAATGGGTCTGGGTATCCAGACTTGAAATTATCTGATTAACTTTGTAAAATAAAATACCATGGCCAGTAACCTCTTTTTCTTTGAAAATTGTGATCTCCAGGGGACTATCCTCTCATGGTTTTGCTCAAAAATACAATCTCTGGTGAAATGAAGTTTTAAGGAGCACAGCAATGCTGGTTCTTTCAGTTTGTAAATACGCTCATCTGTTATCAAAATACTTCATTTCATTGCTGAAAAAATATTTTGCAAGAACACAAACCACTGCAAAATACACAGATTTTTATGAAAATTTGCTTCAACTTTGTCCTTTCCTGTAACTCAATACTTTTTCAGAGAAATAGAAAGATGTAGACATGCATCATAATGGTTAAGCCATTGCAGTTTTGTCACAAGAAAACTCTCCCTTCTGGTTCAAGTCTGAACATTGCAGAGGCTCCAAACATGATGTGATCAGCCAAGTGAGAAAGGGACATCTCAAGGGCATACAAAATTGACAGCTGCTTAGACACAATTAAGTACCTGTATCTTTTGGATGAATGGTCAGTCCAACCACTGTAAAAATTTCTAGGTCCAATCCACAGCTATTAATAAAATATTATAGACATTGCTTGACACAATCTATTAAGTTTAACATAGCAGTTGCTTTGGATATTTACAGTGTAGCATGTAAGATATTTTATTGTCCCAAATGCAAATATCCACCCAGATTCGAACATTAATGGATGTGACACAAAATGCTAAACCTTTAGCAGCAAATCATGACATACTTAAAAAAATATCCTTGAAGAACAAAATACTTCTTCACCAGTTTGAAGTGTATGATCTAGATTTTTACAGCAACTGGTCATTTCTGAATCTTCAGTATCTGCATGCTCAATTCCAGGAAACCTGATTTTCAGAGACCACATTATGTTTCATTATGCAGTGCAAACTCTTTTACTATGTAGTAAATTCAGAATCCCAGAATGTAGCAGTTCTACTAATCTCTTTCCAAACCCCTGACCTGGTGATGAACCCTAGTTTAAAATCAAATCTATTTAGAGATGTAATTGTTCTCTTTAATTTGACAATTTGCAGCCACAAGATGCAAAAGGAAAACAAAACCAGTAGCTCTCCAAGAAGTGTTGCATTGTTTTGATCAGCCCACTTAGCACATATTAAAAAACCCCCAAACTTCAAACAGACAGAAACAGCTTGTCTTTTGGTTGTAATTGCTGGGCTCGTTGATCTAATTCTGACATCAGCTTGACGAGTGATCCTCCGCTCAGGGCTTCCAACAAAAATAATTTGAACATAAAAACTTAAGGCTGGTTGCTGAGCCAATACTCTATTTCCACTCCTACTATATATGAACTGCACTCAAAATTTCACCTTTAACAATGATCACTTAGTTAAATAACATACAGGTGTTTTATGTTGTTCTGCCTTTCTGGAATTTGATGAAAGGGGGTGTAACAGTTGACAAGCACTTCAACTTAAAAGAGAATATATCTTTGATGTCAAGTGTGTCTAAAGGATTCTCAAGTAAGAGTAATATGAAAATGGGCTCACCACCACTCAATCTATTCCCAACAGTTACCTGCTCATCTAAATGCCTCTGCACCATTATAAAACTCTGTCAGGCATTCAAAATCAATTACACACAGGATGTCAAATGCTGCCATGCCAGCTGTCCTTTCAGTCCATGGCGGCTCTCACTGCCCATTCCCAGTTAAAAACACATTGAGCTGCACTGTTGTTTTTCTCAGCTGTGATTCACTGCAGTACACTAATCTGACCTCTACATACCTTAACACCTTCATATAAGAAAATTAATATTTATACATAACAATAATATTCTAAAAATTTGCATAATTACAAGTATAATGAAAAATTAAAGATATTTCAGGACATATTAAGATCAAGCTACAATTTTAAGGGGAAGCCATTAAGTGCTTAAGTTGTTCATGTGTGTTGCCTTTTTCTGTGATTGTATATGACACTAAAACGGAAATGCAGGTTTCAAATATTTCTCCTGCTGTCTCTGCTATGCAGCACATGGACTTTCATACATTCATTTACCATGACATGCAGTAGGAAAGCATAGTACAATTATTTAAAAATATGAGCCCAAAAGGAATGACTCCACGTGACTACAGAAGCAGCTGTCCCAATCTTAGAGTGAGTCACATATTACTCTCAGGACTAAAAACAGTTTTGATACCCACAAACATACAGGGACAAGGTGCTCAGGTAGGCTCAGATAACTGTATTTGATGTAACATTGGACTATAAAACAAAACATCCCACCACTAAGCCTTACTTAATCACTTTCTAATAAATTGTTTTCATTTTATTATTTATTATTAATTTATTATTTATTGAGATATTTTTTTCCCCTTTTCTATATGAATTTTGGTTAAGTGAACTAAGTTCTATTTGTGCCATAATGACTTAAGTCTTTCTGAGATGTAAACTCTTGTTCCAGGAAAAGATTTTCAGTGGTTTACAGAGTTCAGAAAAGATGGTGCTACAGCCTTTCATTGAAACCAAAACTGTAATGGAAACATGTTTTCCTACAATGTTTTTCAGTACAGAAGTTTAGAAATCTTCTGAAACTTTTTGAAGAAAAATCAAGACTTCTGAATTGAGAGCATCTGTTCTGACACAATTCTATTGCAAGAAAACATTCAAAATGCTTTATTTTCAGTCCAGTGTGAAAAAAAAAAAAAAAGAAACCAAAGCTGTTGTGTGGAAGAACCAAAATACCCCAAAAAGCTTAAAACTTTGCTGTAGTGTCAGGCACATTTTGGAATAAAAGCTCCAGAGGAATTAAACATGAGTTATTTGTCAAAAGCATTTGTATATGCACTTATTGTGAAACTCTGTCTTTCCTGGAAACAACAAAATACCCCTTTTGAAGTATGTGCTAAGAGAGCAAACAGCAAAGCCCACTGTACCATTTCAAAGGTGCATCTAGCGACAACTGTATTCTTCTAGCATTCATCAAATTCACACTTGCTTTGCAAAACCTCTATAAAATCACCCCTAGCATATTTTAAAAGACCCCAGTTTTCCCACATAGCTGCTTTTACTATTCCTTCTAAAGTTCAGTCTCTTGCCAGCAGCCATATGTATCTGTGAAAGAGAGGTTAAGTCAGATAGCACAGTGAAAAACCAATGCTCAGGTTTCAGAATTGGGGCTCCCCGTGTCCTAACAAGCAGTACGATGATATCCTGTCTCTGATGAACACACTTTATTGCAACTATGGAAAGCTATAAACATATTTTACTCATGTCAAATCTTAGAGAGAAAGAGTAGCAATTGGGATTTTTTTTCCTCATTATCTGAATAACAGAATAATGGAAAAACCATGTCTTGCTGAATATATGTAACAACCAGTAACACTGAAATATGAGGGCAGTCCTACAAAAGATTAGTGTTTTTTCACCTATATCTATTTTAAACAAATGTTAAAACTATAATTTAAAATATAAGTACATAATTAAAATTGAAAGTATGCTCTATAGAAGTGTAATCAGTGCTGTGCAATATTAATATTTGACATTTGAAACAAAAAAAGGAAAATAAATTGCTAATTCATCTTTACATTCAGTTACTTGTTAGAGACATCTCAAAACTGTCTTAATTCTCCAATGCACTGACTATAAGCAGGACCCTTCTTATAAAGCCCTTTGAAATTTATTTAGCAAGTAACAACTTTACATGTCTCCATTAGGCCTTTGAGTATGATCTCTCCAAAGCACAGACTGTTTAAACAGAATGCGAGACTCTGTGCTTCACTCCTCAATGAAGTTCTCAAGTGCTACAAAACAAGGACCTGTTCATTAAATGTCTTACTACTAGTAATAATAGTTTAAGAGTGATAACAACAGCAGATGAGTCATTTAAATACATTTTAACACGTAACGCTTTCTCTCCAAAACAATTTGACACTGCGGTAATGAATTGTCTTGCAAATGAACATATATCATAGTTTCCAAGGTTACAGAAGTCCACAGTCCTGAATAGGTTTTGTGTTCATTTTAAAACTCATAATTCAGAACAATGGTACTAACATAGTGATGGTCTGTTGCATAAACCTGTCCAGGCTATCTATATTGAAGAAATTGTAAAAGACAAAGAAGGATGAAGGAGTCCTGTTAGAAATCAACCTCAGATTGCCAGCAGACAGTGGCCTGAATACTGTTCATGTGATCATGATCAGAAACTTGACACTGGAAAGCTATGATGTTAATCTGGCAGAAAGTAGAATGACTGATAGCTTTAGAATGTTTCTTCATGGTTGGAAACTGCTGCCTATAATGACCATTGGAAGAGTGTATTTTGGAACCAATAACAGCAATAAAATAAATAGGAAAAAATTAAAAAATATTAAATGTTTGTTTAATGAAAACGTCCCTTCGGTGAACCCACCAACTTAGAAAATGTCACCATCACAATCACAACGTAAACCAGTGTCTCTGAAAAAGGTCAAATCAAAATGAAAGGCAAAATAATCCTTGCAAAGGAAAGCAAATTGGTTCAAATACCTAGTGCTCTACATCAAGAACATGCAATAATGGTTGAAAAACAATCTTGGGAGTGTTTTCATGATGAAGATGGTAACAATGAGTTTTTGATAGAGAATGACTCTTGTGTAGTAGCTGAAAGGAAAAACAGTTAACTGAGTTCGACCTAACCCCCTGCTTAGAGTGGACTAAACTCAAAATGGTCAAGATACTGAGTAAATAAAACTACAAGGCTGCAATCAGACAAACAGAGGCTTTACTTCACATAAATACACTTCATTAGCACATCTGTGTAGAGTGAGCTAACTCTACCTTAATCAAACTAAACAGAGTTGTGACAGTAAGCAAGTGCAGCGGGGGGAAAACCAACCCTACAGAAAAGGGATTCTTTTTTCAGTTGACCTGTAAATGTCTTCAATGACCTGTGAACTGCTGAGCCCCATGTTGCAGAGTATTTTTAAAACTTAGGACCAGAATAATAGTTCCCCACTTTATTTATGAAAACAGAGTCTCCCAAGCCAGTTCTATTTCACAATGCTTCATATTAAAATTCTTTGAAACCAATACTTTCAAAGCTAGTTCATTTAGACCAGGAGAATTTGCATCAAGTCCTATTGGAGAAATGGAAATTGACAGATTTGGCTGCATGGTAAGACAAAGTTCAACTGCTATATGACCTGTTTATAATGAATACTATTACTTCTCATCTCCTCTTCAGCTAGTCATAGCAACTCTGAGTTTTATTCACAAGTGGGCTAAAGGGAAGCCAGAAGACTCACCACTGGTCATGTTGAGAGAAGCACATAAAGAACAGCATTAAGGGCAAGTGGCATTTCATGTCCTCTTGGTGCTGCAAGGCAGAAAAGTGGCAGCTGCTGATAACCTGGTTATGCATTTGACTGAAGGTTGTGAGAAAGCCATTTACTTTGGCATTGAGAGGAAAGTCACAAAGGTATGTCAGATAAATTACAACTTGGCAGCCACTGCAGAAGCACAGAAGGATGCCTGATACTTGCAGGACACCTTCTACACAGAACTCCATTAAAACCTTAGGAAAACAGTGGCAAATGTGCAAAAAGAACACACATGGGTGAGCTGCTCTGCTTTCCTAGAACTCATTTATATGAAGAAGGTTAGAATTATTTGAATCCCTTTGCAGACTGGATCGGAGAGCACTTGGACTGCCTAGTGGCCTGGAGTAGTAGAGGGAACATGTGTTTTACACAGCACCACTGGAATGAAGCATCCTTCACTGAGCGTTGACTATGCATGAAATGCCATAGGGAAGTAATTATAGGTATTTATGAATTTATTTAACATTTAGCACAGTTGTGTTGTGATGCTCAATTCTATTTCAACTTCATGTATCTTCCCTTCACATCATGAGTGAACCAGCACATCAAATGGTACTTCCGGGAGGAAATAAAGAAGTTGTTCCCTATGTCTCTAGTGAAAAGGCCAAAAAGAGATTTATACTGCAGCAAATCATTTGAGAGATTATGGTGGTTGTTATTTTGAGGGCATTATGAACAATTAACCAGCACAACACAACAGGCTGCAGAAAGGGGAAGTGGAATCTCCATGATTTTAACTTGTTCCTAAAAACATCAAGGCACTCATGAAAGCAAAGACATGGATTTGAGGTTTATTCAGCACAACATCAAAACTAAAGAAATCTCATATATAAAGAGAAAAATGTATATGACATATTACAAACTAGTATATATTGAAATACATAAAATGGCCTATTACCAGAATGAGTCTCAGAAAAATACATTTTCAGTTTTCCTCTTCAGTGATATTCCATCAACTGTGGAATAATATCCTGCTATCCATAGCTGGGAAGTTTTATCATTGTAAATGGTCTTTATTTTGGACCTACACATCACTGAGGACTAAAAACCGAAAATATTTTAAATTCAGCTTTTAGGTAATTGCAACATATACAAGTTTGGAATTTCTAAAGAGTTTTCTTAATGCTATAAAAACTAAACTAGATGTTCATAGCCTGATAGATTGTACCTGTATTCCTCAAAATTGATCGTCTGTAGATTTCATAACACTTAATATACTAAAGGTCATGATAAGCTGGAGTTCAATTGAAGTGCATGTTTTGAAAAGACCCAGTCTGTAAATTATTTAAGCCAGAAAACCTCCAGACTGCTAATCCCCATTACCATCTGCATTTTGTAACAGAATGGTGACTGATCCCCTTCCTCTGAGACCATTTGCCTATTGTGTCAGTATTCAGTGCAGTGTAATATTATTCCCCAGGTAATGCAGCTTTGTTGCTTAGCAGCAGGTTCTGCTTGTGTACCTGAAAATTCTTGGCTAATTCAGGTAGAAGAAGAAGAAGGAAAAAAAAACCAAACAAACAAACTCAGAAAAAACTCACCAGTAAGATTCTCCTATTACTATCACTGAAACAAGACTGAAAAGAGAAGAATACCTTCTGAGGTCTGACTTGTACTGAGAAATATAATCTAACACTATGAAAGTTTTAAAAATCCACGTTTTACACAAAACTTCTTCTTTAGGAACACATTGGTTCTCACAGAGCAAGAAACAAGCGGTGGTATTTAGGCACTCAGTGGGAGTGAGATACCAAGGCAAAGTTGAAAGAGTCAAAATGCACTTTTTTTTTTTCATCATCATCTACAGAAAACAAAGTTCTCATTCCACTGCAGAATATTCTACTAGATTTGAGATGGAGACAGAAAGTACAAAATTCAGATCTCCAGATACATATATAGGCTTAGTGGTACAAGCAACAGACTGGCTTGTGCTGTGAAGGCTTACTTACATAATTTTGTCAAAATATTTCAGTGGGACCTTGGCTGATTTATCTCAAAGAAATACAGTACTTAACAATTTATTATCTTCACCTTTTATTTACATAAGCGATAGCCACTTCCACTGACACTTTTTCCTACACTGTTCAGTGAGAGCCACAGCAGCATCCTTTGTGATGCTGTGACAAAATGGTATCATAAATCTCACACATTGTTTTAAAGCTTAGATTTAAGTTTTCTCTTTAGATAAGAAGTAGCACTACAATTACACACTGGAAGGAAAGTAAGATTAATGAAATGTGATGGTCTGCTACCAAAATTTTTCCTGAAATTCACAAAAGGGTGATACAAAAAAGTGTAAACAAATTGAAAGGTAAAGAGCCTGATACAGAGCCAAACAAGCTTTATTTGTTGGCAAATGTATGATAGAAACCCCTTCCCTCAAGGCAGTGATGAATTACTTTTTAATGGGTGGTCTAGTATTTTACCTCTGAATGTAGGGGAAAAAAAACGTGAAGGACCTCAATCAAAACTGTTTCACTGTGTTAGAAACTGAACAAATGCATACCAGGATTGGTCTGGGCTTAAAGTTTTTAAAGTCTCAATAGAAAACAGTAGGAAGGAAGAGCAGAACATAAAAAGTTAAAGGAACTATCCTGAATCCATAATGTGCAGCACTTAAGGAACCTTCTGTTGAAGTCTTCTCTCTTGATCTTGACAATTATATGTGAAAATGATATAAATTAGTGTTTCTTTTTATTTGGAGAGGCTAACAAAGGACTGAAATAATGCCAACAGCACATTTAAAGGATGTTCCTGATAGAGAAATGTTTGCAAATCCTAGCCCTGTAGGACTTCAAAAACTAAAACAGTTTTTAATATTGCAGAGTAAGGTAGACAAGCTGTTTAGAACATGAATCTAAGCCATCTCTATTTCTAGAACTTACTTGTTATTTTTTATTTATTCTTTTATTTAGGTAAAAGAATATATTTTTTCTTTAAGCAGGGGTGAGTAAACAATGAACTAAATAATGAATGCAATACCAATTCAAATTCTCATGCTTCCTCACTTTTACAGTAAAATGTCTTACTTGAAGAACCACTCCTTTGCTGCATGTACCAGAGAAAATGGATTCTAAAATGGCACAGAAAGTGTCATTCTTCTTTCTTCATCTTTAAGTATTATACAAAACCTTGGTTTTCACCATCGAAGCTATTTCCTGCCATGACCACTGACTGAATGGACTGTCTGAAGCAGGTAGAAAAGTATACACATTATCCACTCTAGTTCTAAATGTACTGTCCAAGTATCTAGTGAATAGCACAGTATTTGAAAATCTTTTCTAGACACAATGTAGGTATTTCTCTCCGCAAAACTAGACAAAGAAAAGAAACTTACACTGGGTCTAAATAAAGCCACTTAAGTTACTGAGTTTTTTTGAATAGAATAATTCACTGCAGTTTGGATTGCTTAACTTATATAATAATATGGAGCACAGGCAGCAGAAATGTACACTGAAATAGGGGAAAACTAACAAAAAAACCCCACAGAAATGGCACGGACTCAGACCTCATATCCTGAGGTTTGGCTCTTAAAACTGTATAAGCAAATCATCAGGTAATGAAATGGAAAGCAGTTTTTCTTTTCAGGGAATGCAAAGATCAAACTGATTAATTAGCTATTCTTAAATTTATATGCATGACACAACTAAGAATGATGTTTCAATGTTCGATAGAAGAAATAATTATTTCACATGATTTTGTTTTGGTAACAGTACTTAAAAAGCCAACCAGGAAATAGATAAGACTATTTTAGACAGGATTATTTTACCTTTCAAAAGGGATGATTATATCTTCTTTCTGACTTGAAGGCATGAAACCAAACAATTTTCTCACCAACAAACTTTCATTGAGTTCTTCACTTACAAAAATGACCACCATAAATGGACATCAAATTGAATCTGAAACTAATTTTTAGTGTTATTATTATTTAGACGGAAATAGCTGACAAAGATGTATTTGGCACCCCTTTTGTACAGTGGACAGGCAGTCTGTCTGTCTTCCAGAGTATCTTTATTTCTATCATAGCTACAATTACATAGTAGGTACTCTCCAATTTGGTGACAAAATTAGGGGTATTTCTTTAGAGAAAAAACTTCGAAAACTTGGTATTTTGTGCTGGAATGAATATGCTATTCAATAATGGAATTTAAGTAGTGGATGAGCTTCACTCTGTGGAGTGAGCGTAAGACAGAAAGAGGATAAAGTCCTGATGGCTGCGATGAGATACAGCACCCCACTGTCGATTCTCTCAACAATTAAGCTCTGTTTCTGTTGGTGTTATTTTCAGACTGTCATGGCATTGTAAAACTTCTTTTGAGCCTTAAAGGAGAGTAGCATTTGTCTTGCAGGTTTTTACAATAAGCTTCTTTCATTCATTAAGACAACAGTGTAGAAAAACATTTAAGAGGTGGTTGTCAGAATATGCAAGAAACTACCAAATTTACTGTTCCTTGGTGGAATAGAAAACAAAATCAAAACCAGCTTTTAGTCCTTCTAAACCTAAACCACTTGTGTGCCCTGGCACAGTCCCAAGTCCATCTCAAAAGGAGACCTAGATCTTGAATGGAAAAGGGACAACTGCACTGACCGGGTTCACTGGCAAACAATGGTGGGATGCAATACCTACAAGTCTGTCTCTCTCAAGTCTTACTGTTGACTGTGCTTAAATTCACAGAAAACAAGTCTTTGTTCATGCATACAAAAGCCAGAAAATAAAAATTAAAAAAAACTGTGAATTCATCATATTCTTTTTTTCTAGGTTAACTGTATCTATTTGAAGAGCTTCTGTATGCTCAGAGCAATTAGCCACTTACTGAAAACTAATCTCATTTTCAGAACCTCAGAACAAAGCTTCTTGCCACCCTTGCTTCCACTAACACAAGGATATTTTATCACAAGAATAGCGGTATTACTTTCACTAAAGAGACAAATGAAGAAAAGAAGCTTAGCATACCAACAGATAAAACATACTTCACTTTTCTCCTGTAAAACAGAAGTCAGAACCTCTTGGTTTGCATAGTTCAAATTAATGAAATGGAATAAACTGTCCTCTAAAAATCAGGTTTTCAGATTGAAGGATTTGCCACTGAATATTTTATAAAAATAACATTGTGTAAAGTCTTTGGCATTATGAAGAAAACACCTGAGTCTGAAGCAATAGAAACAAAAATATTTCACCCATTAAAAGCTTTTTGAATGTCTGTGTGATGTAGCTGTCATATTTCCATTTTTTGTCTAAAAGAGGCTATAGTTACAATACATTCCTTTGTTCTGTCAATAGTGGATCAAAAGCAGACATGAAACAAGGCAGGATTCTTTGGTTTCCCTGTTCATCGCTTCACGCCTGTTTATTCATAACTCCTTGCAAACTGCTGAAGGCCTAAATCATACCCAGTTTATCCCAAAATTGCCAGGTTGTTTCAAATATGCTGAAACAGTCTTGCAAATCATAAAATCACTTTAGCCCCCATCTTCAAAGGTATTTAGACTGATAATGAGATCCATGCCCTTTTGAAAGAGACAAATCTTGAATGGTAAAAATAATTGAAGTTAAAATGGGAGTTTTAAGAAGGGTTATGTTCCAGATATGGTTAATTGTATCTGCCGTTTATGTGGCAATAAAATAGTAATTTTCACTTTGCTACATGAGAAAACAAAAGACAGACTTTTACAATTAACAGGCTATGGGCTTTATGTATTTTTGTCATTTTTTAGTGGGAGGCTATGAAGAAACACACAGCATACTCTGTGGTGTGTTCAAGGCAAAATTAGTTTCAAGACATGAAGATAATACTTGAAGAGGTAAATAAACTCTGTAGACTATTGTTTCTAGAAATCTGACTTCAGACTTGGATGTTTCATTACATGCAAAAGTGTAAGAGTACATGTCTGTTGCTATTTGGCAGGGACAAAAGACTCTGATCATCAACGGATTTAGGAATGCTATATGTAGCAGAGGAGTTAAAAATATAAAAGCAGAAAGGTTAGTGAAATAGCAGCCTAAAATGAAGTTTATTTAAAAGAAATCATCATACAGACCCCCATGGGAAACAATATATCATGACTTGCCTAGATATTAATCTCAAGAGCATGTGAAGGACACTCTTTTCTGATGTCTGACTCTTGCTAAAAGGAGACAACTTGAATTATCCTAAAAGTACCTCCCCTGACACTAACAGAAACATCTTCTCTGAAAGTCACAGAAAGCCTGCATTATACAAACTCCTTTAGAAGTGTTTAGGATAAAGTCTAGGGGTGTCTTAAAAAGCTACATGTCTGAAGGTAAAGGTTGGTAGTCAATCTTTGCAATAAAAAAGGCATGACTTTCTTAAAGAACCAATTTTGATTGGTTTTTTTGAATTTTGAACCAACAAATCACCAATTTAATAGGATGAATCAAATTAGAAGGATGCAATTGCTTTGTTCATTTTCCAAGTATTTTAACAATTTTGCAAAATAAAAAGGAAACCGTCTCAATTGATTAGCCAAGAGAATCTGTTTCTTCTCAAGTCTCATCACCGTCCTCATATTCAGAACTTTTTACCTGCTTCAGTTTTACCCTTAATTCATATACTTTTCACATATGCCTTTCAAAGTCTGTGATAGGCAAATCATTTTAAAGAAAAGAAATACAATCATTAACTAAAGAAATATGAGGTTTAATTATTTCTAAAACCAGCTTTCATCTGGGCAGTGCTTGCCAACAAAATAAGCCTCTGTCTAGCAGTGAGACTTGAAAATTTACCATTTCACTATCTAGAAAACATCAAGTTATTATAGGTGCCATGCAAGAATAGAAGGAGAAATAACTTATTTTATCTGACACTGATGGATTGGAATTAAAATATAAATGAATTAGGCACATTTAGATAATTTTCATAAGTGCAGTTAGTAGATGTCAGGATTTCAGTGCAAATCTCATGTTGAATATTATTTTCTGACTTCCCTAGCCAAGCAGATGGTCTTCTCCAATAAGAAGACACACCAGAGAAAAGAATGAACCTGCACTAATTCTGACAGCATACTTGAAAGAAAAATTAATCTCTTCCTTAGTCTAAATTTAAATAATCATTTAGGTCTCAAATCAGTAACAATGTTTGGCTTCCAGTCTAGAATAGCCCACATAATGCCACGGAGGCCTTCAGCAGCCCAGCATGACCATCTGCAACGTAGGAGCTTGAACATATTTTTTTCTTTAAATTGAATTGTACCCTTTGGTGGTAGCTACCCAGGTCCTATAATTATCCAGGGGTGCAAATGATAGCTTAGAAAAACAAAACAAAACAAAAAAGCACATATACACAAAAAAACCCCCAATCAACCTGGTGAAATATGTATGGGAGGTGAGGGGAGAGTTATATAATTGCTTTACAGGGGAGCAGGCTCTGTGCCAAGCAGACAGCTGCCTCAAGAAAGCACCTTGCACAGATGGGATGAATGTCCAGCTCTGCTGTCCCTCAGGCTCCCAGACTGCTCTCCACTGCTCTCTGCAGGGGCACTCACCTGGGCACAGCAAATGCCAGGGGTTCCCATTATCCTTCTCCAGGAAAGGCAGGAAACCAGCCATGGGGGTCTCTAGAAGACACAGGTACCTATAGTCTTGCTTTGACAATGTATGAGGGCTGGACCTGAGATTAAACATGTGCCTTTGGAGTGGTAGACACTGGTGAGGCTGCTCAGAGAAAAGCAGGCCCACAAAGACCTTCTGTGCACCTAGCACTCTGATATTGCACAGCTCTTGTGGCACAGGCCAGGTCAGGCCTGACACCTCTCTGCAGAGATAACAACATGGTAGGAATCAATACTGGTTCATGCTAAATGATGGAAGACTTCCTCACCTGCTAACAGAGCTTCTTCCAGACTGCAGACACCACAACAAAATGCAGATGAAAAAACCATGCAGTTATCAACGCCACATTTACAGTGTGTGACTATTGCCTATCAGGATTCCTTTGTAACTAAAGGCACACTGATCCAAACTGGTCACATTGTGCCCCATCCTCAACAAGTTTAAAAGCCTCCTCTGGGCAGTACCTTGGTCCCATAAAGTGTGGGGTTTGAGTGAAAAAATATGAGTACATTTGTTTGTCTTAATTCAAAACAATGTTGAAAAATAATGACTGAACAGAAAGGAAATCCTGAAACAATTTGATGCTGTCATTGTTAAGAAGTCAAACAATGTTTATAATTGGCACTTTACTAGAACCCTGCAATTTTCTACTCTATCAGCACCTCACTTAAGCAAAACTCCTGATATTTAAGTAGTTATTAATTACAAAAACCTGTAAACCAAAAGCACTCATCAATACAAACTTTCGTGAAGCTGACCTTTCAGCACTGGCAGAAATTAATCCTTCCCTCAGTTCATCTTAATGTTATGATAACTACAATGCTTCATTATGATGAATAATTCTCAGAAGAAAAAGCATATAGACCGAAAAAAGCACAAAAGCAGTCCTTAAAATGAAAATTGATGAGTTATGGATAGTTGGGTTATTTTTTGAATACTGCTAAACATTTTCAAAGGAACATCAAAGTCAACATCAAACTCCAGAATCTCACATTAGGCTTGAGAAAGCAAGAAAATTAGTAATGAAACACCATGAGCTACACAGGTACCAAGCAAGGAACACATTTTTTTTCCTAGTCCACATCATTCAAGACAAATAGATCCCAAAACCCAGCACTGGAAGGTCCCTAATAAGTAAACTACAGTAAGTACAGCCAGATACACTTACCATAAAAATCAAACACCATTACTACATGTTAATCTCTGACCCTTTAAAAAAATAATTTAGCAAAAAGTTAAAGTTTCTAAGCAAAACAAATAATAATTGCTGTGCAAAAGTGAGAAACCTTGTACAATCCTACATGTGTACCACTGAATGGGTCCTATTCACTTGTTGCATTCCTTGCACCACAAGGATCACCTAAAATGCCACCATATCAGACCATTGTTTTCTTCTCAATTAACACCCAGCTACATCTTCATCATGTCAACTTCTGCTTGCTCATGTCCCTATTTATGGCCAGATTAGGAGCAAGCAGCACAGAATCAGCATGTGCACGCCAAGCACAGTGTTGATACTGTTGCTGTGTTGCAAACAGTTACTTGCAGTAACAACAGTATCATTAGAGTATTATCCAGGCAATATTCCCCCATTGAATGAAGTGAAAATAGAAACAGCCAGGAATTGAGTTTACAAATAATTTTTCTCTTTTATCTTTCAATCATATTTAAGTGTGACTTTTTCCCTCCTGAAAAACAACAATCATAGCATATACAATTTTAACACTTCCACTGCCCCACTCTAACTCTTCCTTCTTCTGAGCTTCAAATGTAGAATTTATTAGAGGTATTTAGGTTGTCACAGAATTTATTTGGAATACATTCACACAATTTTAACTCTTTTTTCTCAAATGTTCTTGTTAAGAGAAGCATGGCTTTTTAAACACATTTCAATTGTAATGGAAAGAGCTTGTAATAAATAAGCACATGACAAGCAGTCACAGAAATAGCCGCAATTTTCACCTATCAAAAATTTTCACCTTCACAGCAAAAGGTACCATGTATCAAAAAAAGAGGCCACTTTTAATAGCAACAACTACATTAGAAATGCAGCTGTGATGTTGAAGGCTTTTCAACATCATCTGAATTTTTCTATTATATTTCTTTAAATAAATTTCAGCTGCTATCTTTAGCTTTATATCTCTATGGATATTTCAAAATACTTACAATCTCGAAAATGGAGCAGGAATACTGGTTACTAAAGGAGCCCTTTGCAGTGAGATTTCATGAAGACTCTGTTCAACTAAAGAAAGCTAACACAAGTAGTTTGATATTCATGTAAACACACAGTAGTGTTTCTCCACTCATCCTTGCTTACATGTAAACAAAATCATCACTGACAGTCTTTATTATGAGAAAAAATTTTAAAAAAATTGCACTACAGATATAGTTATTTATCTGTGTCCTTTCTTTTTTTTTTTTTTCACTGTACACAAATATATTTTAAACAGTGTCTGCTGCCACTCTGATCTTCGAAGTCTAAGCCAATCTGCTATTACTACTCTGCTTACATTTCTATGACTGGAACAAAGAAGTAACTCCTACATAATCTTTTGCACAGGCCCAGATCCTTCAGAATCCTGATGTTAATGTTAGAAGAGAATGGCTACTTTTTCTTGGGACATCAGTGCTATTTAAAGGAACATGTCCTTTAATGCCACTTTCTAATTATTATTTAAAAATATATATTTGAGTATAGCGCTAAAACACACCATCTTTCAACTGCTGGAAAACTGTGACTATTTCAAAGAGAGCTGTGACTGAGAGAATTAGGAATGCAGATGTCAATAAAACAAACAGGAGAATAAAGACAGTTAATAACAAACTATGTAACGCCCATTTTCTGACTCCGTGCTTCACTGAAGGGGGAGAAGGTAGAACTTGGAAGGAAGGAGGGTTGCAGGGAAGGTGTTTTTCAAGATTATTTTACTTCTCACTCTTTTGCTCTGACTCTGTAATAAATTTAATGAATATCCCCAGTTTGAGTCTCTCTTGCCAGTGATGGTGATCAGTAAGTGACCTCTCCCAGCTCCTAACTCATGAATCTTTCATTGTATTTTTCTCTTCTTTGTCCAGTTGCAGAGTGGAGGGAGAGAGTTTTAGTGGGTACCTTGACATCCAGCCAGGGTCGACCCACTGCAGCCAGCCACGATGAAGAGCAGAACTGCCTTAAAATGACATTTTTGCTGTCATGCACTTAAAGGCACAGAAATATATTTTCTAGGGTGCACCCAAAAGTAGTTAGCAGTTCCATAGCAACTGATTTCAACAGTGATTTTTATAATTACTTTTTCTATTCCAATCCATTCTCTGATCATGCTAACTGTATATATAAATGCCTTCAGGTCGTTCTGTAGACACAGCATGTAGGACATGATACCAGAGCACAGCAGGAGGTTTTATCCAAAGAGTCATGTTCACTTCTAGGGACAAGAATGACATTTCAGGATATTGAGTTTCCTGTGCAATACATTTCTTGATAATAACTTGCCCTTCTCTGCCAGTCTTGGATTAGAATCAAAGGAAAATGTGCTTAGGAATATCCCTTTCTTTGCAAATTGAGGCAATGTATGTATTGAGCATTTAATCTGCAAAAATAGAAAACACAGCTTTTTCCTATTTTCCACCTCCAGTTACCGTAAAAAATTCCCTCAAACACTCAAACTGGACATTTTGTTTCTGTTTAGCTATGGCAACTATTTAAGTATGAGATTTATAAAGAAGGACATTGAAAACTACAGATCTTGAAATTAGATGGAAAATCAGAGCCTGCCAATTAATTAAAGGTTTTTTTCCCTTGAGAAGATAAAGGAACTTTCACAATGAAGCAAGTTAAATAGCACTCCAGAAAAAAATAAGCAAAACCAATCCAAAACCCCACAAAAAAATCAAACGTTTCCCCTCCAGAAAAGCAAAGCAAACACCAAAGGAATAAAAAACAAACAAAAACAAACAAACAAACAAACAAACAAACAAAAAAACAACCCAAATCAACACAACAGAACAATGCCCTGGTAATTCTACAAACATATAAAGATTCTGTAAGCTTACTCCTGGACCCCACATTTCTCTTGGAAAGTGTACCCCAGTGAGTCACTACAGATGAAAGGCAGCAGTAACCACTACAAAGTTTTATGTGCCTATTTATTTTGCTATTCCATAAAAATGCCCATTAGTTACTAGCATTTCCCTTTTCACGTGGTGTGTACACACCATTCATGAGACGGAAGAGTCTCCTAATGAAGTCACACAGATACACATAGAATGCATCCTGTGATGCATATAAAAATCCTTGCATGCAATTTTCAAAAGACAAAACACTTAATATAAATGAAAAAGTCCATTATAGTAACAGGGTTTTCCAATTCCTCAAGAAGCCTTTTATTTCATAGTTAACTTCACTGACATTATAGCAAGATTGACTTGTAGTCTATCTTCAACTTCAGCTGACAGGAGCTAAAAAAATAAAAATAGAACTTCTTGGAGCAGTCATGTCCAAATTGCCAAGCAGTGCTGTGCAATGGGAGCTGACCTGTAGATTGAAATTATTGCTGCTAAGTGACCAGCGTGCACACAGCACACACCTCAGACTAACTCCAATCTGCTGCTGACATGAACTGCCACTACTGGCACATCCCTGCTCTCACCTTCTGGGCTGGTGTCATTGGGAAGAAATCCCTTTGAGAATGCTCCAGGGCTGCCCTAGAATGGGAACTGAATGAAGGTAGTGAGGAACAGTCAAGAAATTCACTGCAGAAGAGCAGTACTAGTGCAAGCAGAGTTGCTAACACAGACCCACCCAGAAAAGACAACCCCTAACCACAAAAATTATCTGATCTCTCCTCTTCCTTAGAGAGTAACCAATGAGATGTTCTACAGTCTGAGCTGTTTCAGATATTGTCTGCAAGAAAGCATAAGGAGCATGTCCCATTAGGGCAAATAAAGGCCACCCAAAGCCAGAGAAAATACCTGTCCTACTTTTACTGTTGACTATTACTGCAAACCTCCACTGTCTACAACGCAATTATATCTGCAAGGTGGGGCTGTTGATTCACTATTATGTAATGAAAGACATTTTATTAATGAGGAAAGGAGAATTATTGGTAATTACAATGGTTTCCTCTGATAGTAGTGTAGATGGTAGAAAGATATTAGTTTCGTCAAAGATTTCATTACCTTTAAAGATACTTCAGAAAAAAAATCCACAATCTGTTTATAGCTAAACCTGAGATAATTAGTGACCAGTGGCAACCACAGAAATTCATTTAATGACCAACAGTGTGATAGGCATGAGAAGTGCAGTGGGAAAGAAAAAATAAGAAAGTGCCCAAGCACTAAACCAATAATAAGGGAGGGAAATAGGATCATTCATACACCCACCCATAGTATTTCAAATGCTTCAGCAGCAGTACTATAAAGACAGAACCAGGCTCTAGCTGTCCAGCTTTTAAATATGCTCAGTGTTCGTCATGAACATAGAAATTTCAGCTAGAACAGAAACAAATTCTTATTGAGTATTGGTTTGATCACAGAGGTAGAGGATGACATGAAGGTGGAATTAGGATTCAGTGACAGACCCTCCCCCCCCCCATGCATTTATGTGCCAATAAATGTGAAACTTCAGGTATTGCTGTGTCCAGTGAGAGGGTTCAGGGACACTGTATCATGTCCCTTTCAGAAGGAGCTATTGAAGCCTCTTGTTCAGATTGGTTGTTGTGAAAACAGGGAGGGCAACTAATCCACCCTTCCACCCAGGCCTACCACTCTGCCTTTCGATGTTTAGAATGTAAAATTAGCCCGGGATCACAGTGGGAGTTTGCAAAGTCTGCAAGTAGTTTCTCATTTTTCTCCTCCTCAGTTGCTGTAAACATACAGGACCTGACATCAACATGCCAATCAAACTCACCCTGTGAAACTAGTCCTAAAAATACTGAGAATCATAATGACTCATCAGGGAAGCATCCAGGGCAACTTCTACCACATTGTTTTCCACAAGTCTAAGTAAGCTACCTATCTGAAAATAATTCACCTGCTGGCATTCATACTCTATCAGAAGTTGATGTTGAAGTCCTACAGAAATGACAGGGATTGATAACTGCACTGTAATCTCAATCCAAACAGATTTATGTGGTCTATCTGGCTTAGCTAAGACACATGTACAATGGAGAACCAAGCATGGACAATCTGTTTTTTAAATACAAATAAACCCCTCAAATATTTCCAGAATCTCTTATAAATTGATGAGACTTTTTCAGGATTGTGGGGGTCTGAAGAGCTGCTCTGAGTACTGGGAAAATGTTTTGTTCATACCTGATAGGCTGAGGCAGCAAAATAAAAATTAGCCTTGAAAGAACACATATGCCCTACTGCAAAATTTTATGTACGTATGCAGACATGCATAAATAAAACTGCAGTTAAAAAAAAAAAAAAAAAAGACAAAAAAAATCCTGGGTGCCTAGGTGACCTCTTAAGCTTTAGTTTGAGAAGGAAATGTAAATTTTTTCTTCAAGTCTGATAGAACACTCAAACTGTATTTTAATTGGCTTAAATTAATCTTATATAAAAAATATTTACCCACACGGAAAAAGTCTTTGCAATAGTAAGAGAAAACAGATGGAATTTGTATGGCGGTTTAAGTACATATTTACTTAATGCTTTACTTGTTTAAGAGTTTACTCTCAGCTCTTTTGAAGTTGAAGTCATATTTCCACTTGACTTTTATGAAAACTGAACCAGCACTTCAAATATCAAAGAAAAAAACCTGAGGTACAAACAATGAATAAGGACAAAATCAGATTTATAAAGTTAATGAATCAGAAATCAAACTTTTCTTGCACTCAAAATAAAGGGCTGTATTGCAAACTCTCAGACAGAATAAAGCACCTCTTCTGCTTAATATATTACAGAAATCAGACATTTAGGATACAGTTCAGTAAAATGTATTAATCGGTTCAGATTTCATGATGCAAATGTTCAGTAAACAAATGTTTAATATTTAAAGGAGCCATTTTGTGTCCTTGCAGGGAGGAGAAGCAACTGACTATAAATGTAAGTAACAGAGCAACACCTTCAATAAATATATTTTTGTGTTTTAAAAAAAAACCAAAATACCAAAATCTTTATCCTCAATTTCATGAAAGAATAAGAAAAAATTTGTGAGCTTCCATACATAACTAAATTTCAGAACTATGCAGATACATTTATAATATAATGCTAATTTGAATATTAGAGCTACTGCTATTGTAACACCTCCTTTCTTTAAAAGACGGTCTATGAATTCACCTCACTTTGCTAAAGGTGTTTGAGGAAGTAATTTCCCCTTCTGAGAAAGAAAACAAAATAGGATACCTCTGCCTCTGACACATACAAACTTTCATCTTCAAAAATTCCTACAAATGTGGGTGTGAATCCTTTCAACACTGAATTAGATTCACTGTGACACTTGGAATACCTTAGGAATATGCCACTACTTCTCAATTATACAGGCCCATGATGAAACATTCACTCTGATCATCCCCAAGAGCAATACTCCTCATTTGGTTAATTTTTCTCTCCAGAATCAGTTAATTTTATTATTTGAACTTTTCTGGTTTATGTCCTATTGTACATATCAGCATTTAAAGTTGAAAAGAAGGAATTAATCTCTTTATTTTTTAGCCAATTTGCTCTCTCTATAAGAAAAGATTTGGGGCTTTTTTGCATTCTCTTTCTTTTCATTTGGATTTGTCTTCTTAGTAATTTAAAATGTTTAAGAGTCTAATGGTAGTCTTAAAATCAAAGTAAAAATTTACAAAGAACTATGAGGCCACTTTGAGAATTCTGATTTAAAAAAAAAAGATTTTTTTATAATGAAAAAAATATTAACAGTTTTACTGGTAAATAGTTTTTTCCATATCTTATGTGACAGCAGACAGCCGTACCAGATAAGACAAAAGACCTATTTAACCAAGCACATGATCTCCATAACGGCAAATGCTGAGGGAAATGCACACTAATAGGATAAATCTACTGTGATGTTTTTCCACAACTCTGTTCGATGCTTCTCTGCAGCAGCATCTTTTAAAAACAGGTGTAATTATTTGCTTATTTAGGTAAGTTCAAGCAATTCTTTTCATAGAATTTAAATGATCACTAGTTGGTCAAAAAGAAAAAAAAAAGTAATATTCCATCTCTACAAATCCTTCCAGTCAGTTTATCTGAAGTAGTAAGAATCATTTGTTGCACTGCATTTTTCTTAACTCAGTAACAGAAAAACAGTCATTACCTCAGACAGTCACAGGAATAAACAATGTTTATCTTTCAAGCATTACAGTCCTGAAATGTTTTTTACATTCCAGCCAAACCTTCCGTACTGAGACCCTACTCCTGCATGGAACTAGATCCACTGAACTGACTCATCATGCCCGATTCACACACTACTTTTACTTTAAGAGGAAAAAAATAATAATCAAATACCTCAGCATCTTTGGTGAGCTACAGGTAACTACTCTCCACTTTAACAGTACCAGTACTCCACCTGCACTGGTGTGGCCCCATCTCGAGCACAGTGTGCACTTTAGTGCATCTCAACATAGCAAGGACGTGCAACTCCTAGAGTGAGTCCAGGGGGCAACCAAGACAGTGAAAAGCTTCAAGGGCAAGATTTATGAGGAATGGTTGAGCTCACTTGGCTTGTTCAACTTGGAGAAGAGAAGGCTGAGGAGCACCCTCATCAGTCTACAACTTCCTCAAGGTGGGAAGCAGAGACAGAGGAGCTGATCTCCCCCCTCTGGTTACCAGAAATAGGACATGAAGAAAGGAAATGGAGTTGTCTCAAGGGAAGGGAAGTTCAGATGGGACTTTGGGAAAAGTTCTTCACTAAGAGGGTGGTTGGGTATTGGAACAGGCTCCCAGGGAAGTGGTCACAGCACTAAGCGTGACAAGAGGTGAGTCTGAGGAGTTCGGTCTGGCTGACACTCTTAGTCATATAGTTTAGTTTTAGATAGTCCTGTAAGGAGCACAGTGTTGGATTTGACAATCTTTATGGTCCTGTCCAACTTCAGATATTCTAGTATTCTATACTTTTCATAGCTTTTTGCAATTCACCAGCATGCTCTGACGAAAGCTTTGGATAGTGGTAATCAGTTTCCACACCATCAGTCTGTGTAATAAGAGGCTGAAATAAAAACTATTGCAGGGGAAAAGGGAGGTTTGATTTGATTTAGAATTTTATAGTTTGTTAGATGATTTTTAAAATAATCTTAGTTAAAACATTTATCATATTCTAAACCACTGAAACTTTAAATCTTTACTACATAAGGAATTTTACAAAGAACTTGCTTTCACAGTTCAAAAATTTTGGAAACTAACTGTAATTTTCAACACTTAAATCTTGGATTTCCCAATATTCTTCTTCAGAAAAGCGATGAAAAGTACATAGGCATTTAGGACTGTGAGATGTAGGCACCTACCCAGCACTGTACTGAACTTCTTAAATCCTATCATGTACACTTTTTAGTTCTACACTTCTCTCAACCTTAAAAATAAAACTTTGTCTATGTCAGTTTTACAGTGATTGTTAAATTTTCTCCTTTAATATCCTATTTGTTAGGTCTCTTTTTAGCTTGTAAGAGAAGAAACACCTCCTATTAAAATGAGAACAGTAAAATAGATAGACAAACTAACAAGTATCCTGATACTGTAATAACACGTGGAAGCTGATTTATTAAAAGTTCCCTTTGTGATTTGTAGTGCAGCCTGTACATACCTTCAATTGCATAAGAAAAGGAGTTAGTTCAGAAGTCCTCTCTCTGGAGAAACATGGACTTCTGCAAGACAATTTCTCAGACTACATGGCACAGCTCTGCAACCTGAACAGCAGACACAACGGTTTTAATTGTTTTGTTCAACTGATAATGCTCAAAGTATTATATTCTTATAAAATAATCACTGGCTAGACAATTTTACATGAGTACTCATACCAGGCACTCACCAAAACAACATCGCACACAACTATCCAGGTAACAAAACTTGCCACATAAAGGAAGAGATAAGTACAATGGTCAATAGACAGCATATGCATCTGAACACAAATGATCGCTAACAGAAGGAAAGAAAAGAGGATATGCAGTACCTAGGCAGAGCAGAGAAGATTGCCATCCCCTTTCAGAGGGGGAAAACAGCATCCAAACAGAAGACATTTGCACAGAACATCGAAGAAGAAATGACAGGACCTTGCCACCTTCTTTCAAACAGTTCTCAAGCCTATCACCTTAACCTCAGCAGATACAAAACACTAAAGACATAAGTCATGAACAGTAACCATACAGGAGCTCCCCAGAGTCAGCTCCATTGAATAGGATACTCGCAGCTAAATTAGAATAGCATTCTTAAAAGTTTTTTATATTTCATCATGATGATTAATTTGAAGAATTGACTGCTAGCAAGAAGGGCTATTAGTGAACAAACTGAAAACTGGCCCAATTTGTCAGTTTTCTGAAACTCCCATCATAACAATCTCCAATTCCCTGACAGCAATATACACATGTGGTTGTGTGTATATTCATATGTGTAAATACACAACAGTAGCTTGATGCTCCTTGAAATCCTGAACAAATGGAAATGCTCCTTAATCATGAAAAGTCCAGGAACCAGAGATATACTGCAAAGCAGAGATGTCAGCAGTAAATTGGAATTGATCTAAAAAAAATACTAAAAAATTTCACTGTTAATTTCATCTGCTTCTAAATATGATTTTTGCTGGACTTTCTCTTTACTGCAAAGCTCTTGATCTTCAGATGGTCCTCTGATTACTTTCTTCAACTCACCAGTACAAGAAACCTCAGCTGAAGAATAATCTCTCATCCTTCTCCCTTGGGTGGGAAGGTGTAGATTAACCAGCTTTAAACTCTTGAAAACAGGAATATCTCCTTTACACAATAAAAGCACATCATTTGCATTAACATTCACATCTTATGATCGCTATAGACCTTGAACAATAGTTTTAGTGAAGCTTGCAATACCAGAGGTATAGGGAAAAAGCATGGCAAATTTTCCCTTATTCTCTGAGCTATTTCATAATTTAATATTTAAATTTTAAGAACATCCCAGAGTAATTAATTACTATTGGATATAATTTGCATGCATCATCACATTTACACATCAAAAATAAACCCTAATTTGCTAAAGGAAATTTTATACAGTGCATTTTTCAACATTACAGGCACTAGAATTAATTAGATGGTGTTTAAAATCCTCAGAGTCTTTTCCTTCACACCTTCTTGAAAAAAGTTGTGCTTTTTTTTTGTCTTCCACGGGGATGAGGAAAATGTTTCAGCACTTTGCAATCACTTTGTAGACTATAAACTAGCAATAGGTGTCAAATGATGATCTGAATATTTATGATGCGATGTATAGAGAGCACTTTAAAACATTTACATTGTAAATATTTGAAAAGAGAAGTCAAAATAGAAAGGATGCTATCTAATTACACAGGTCCTAAAATTCATTCAAACTTTGCTTACCAGTCTGAGAGTCCTCTTTTAAGGTACCTTCATCAGGTTAATTGAATTCTGAAGAAACCCCTTGGCAAACCCAGTGCTTGAAAATTTACAAGTTGAGGCATTGTTTATAGGACTGATGAGCTAAGTGGTCATTAAGTGTACTCTGCAGAGATGCAGCAGTTTAAAACATTCTGCCTAGGCACAAAGCTCTTTTTTGGCTTAATATTTGTATAGATTCAAATTTGTTTGTTTAACAATATCACTACTATTTGGTCATTTTGGCACATGTTTTGCGACAACTGCTAGAAGCACCCCTAAAATATACCAGCCCAGTACTACTGCAGCTTACCTAAGATTTATGTATGTAAAACAGGAAAAGTTTAAATTAATTCATTGAGAAGTCATGACCATTATAACTCCTTCTTGTTAAGCTGCTGCCAATTTTTAACATAAATACCTTTAGATTTATTGGAGTGACTATTTAAATCAGCTCTGTTTGTATACAACAGTTATGTCCTCACAAATTTACATATTGGTCCACTTCTTTTTGAACATGACAGTGGATGCCAAGTTAGACACCTTTGAAATATTTACTCTTAATGTAATTTTTTTAAAACTTCCTACAATTATAAATGATTTGTTTTAATCTGCAAGCACTGAAACTCCCTCTAACTCAAGTGAGGCACACACTCCTCCCTACACTCACCTTGTGAGGAATAAAAACATGGTTCTATTACCAGCAGGTGAAAGATGGACAGACAAGACACCTGGGAGCCATTTTGGGTTGCCTAGAAGCCATTTTGTGTGTGGGCTACCAAGGGGTCATTTTGTATGTAGGGAGTTTATGGGGTGCTGGGGGTATAAAACAGGCGAGACAGAAAGTATGTAGGGGAAAGGGACCTTAGTGGCCAGGATAGGGATTCACAGTTGTTTAAAAATTTACATTTTGAAACTTGCCTTGAAACACTTTGGTAAATTTGAACAAGGCGTAACTGCCTTTCCCCCCTTTTAGGGAAGGAAAGTTCAAACAAAGCCATAACAGCTTTTTCCGCCTAAAGGTGACCAATGAGGTTTAAGTACCCACATCTCTTCCTTTCAAGGAGCCATGTGGGGCAGGCTCTGGGAGGATTTGCCTCCAAGAAAGGGCACACTCCCCAGAGAGGAAGGGTCTTTCCTGGGCCTGCAGCAGCCAATCAAACCCAATTATCCACAAATTCTCACCTTTTAAGGAAATGAAGTGAAGCCCGACCTGGGAGGGGTTGGCTTCCAGGAGGGGGTGGTCATGCAAATGTCAGAGACCATAAAAGGTGTGATCTCCAACCCTCATGCGTGCTCAGACCCTCCCACAGGTTGAGGCACCCAGCATGTGCTGGTGATAAAGTTTTTTTGCTCCACTGTTTTTGGCTATCTCTGAAATTTCAATAAAAGAGATATTTCTCACAACCTTGATTTCTACCCAGAGCTGCTCTCAGCACAGAACTCATGGATTGACTTCTTGCTTGCCCAAAATTCATGTTTATAGAAAAAATTGGCAGTAATTTACAAAGGAATTTGAATTGCGGCAATGGAAAACTGAGCATGAAAACCTGAAAAGTATAAAATTACACTACTTAATTTTCTTTTTTCTTTTTTAACAAAACAAAATAATCCACCTTATTTTTACTCTCATGGCATGTTATCATTGACAAGATACAAAATGAATAATAAGGAATTTACCAAGATTTAAATAGGGGTCCTAAAATCGTCTCAAGTTAATACAATTTAATAGAAAAATCACTGGCAAGTATTTATAAACACTTTAAATCACTCAGATATTCTATTTCCCTTTCATAGTGTTAGTCACAGCTAAATACTGCATTAAGTAATTGCATGGTTTGGGCAAAAAAGAATTTGGCATAATCACCACTGCATATATTAATATTCTAATTTTACACTTTTCTTTAGAGTATATGCTGTATTACAATTATAAATTAATTATGCAATGGTTCATCCTTTGTGTGTTAACTACCTTCACAAGTAATCAGCCAGGAAAACAGAAAAAAATTATCCGAAAAATTCATTTCACCATACCATTCTTTGATCTCTTTAATATGCTGAGCATTCATTAACTCTTGATTGTATTTTCATTATTATATTCTGTGTGTAGCTGAAAACAAATCCAGCTTCCTCCAGGCAAACATTGGCAATATAAGAAAGTCAATTTCTATAAACATAATCAATCTTACGCAGGAAATTTTAACACACACCCTTCCCCTAAAAACCTGAAAATGCACAATCCAAACCCCCGAAAGTAACATAAATTTCAGTCCATTTCATTGTTAACTGTTATTCCACTATAATTAACAATATAAAATAATTAAGGATTACCACTGGATAGAACAGTAGCTGAAATTTTTTTTCAACTCTTGGGCAGACGAGGCCAGCCAGCTTCATAAAAAGTAGTACTGGGAGAAGTTGCCTCTGTATCACTATGATACTGCCTAAATCAAGCTTATGTGTAAGTTTTTTATTTCAGAACATTTTAACATCTTCCAGATACAGAGCAGATACAGAGCAAATTTTTCTTTTTTCTTTTTTTTTTTTTTTGAAAGTTTTGCTTAAATAATTATTCTGTGTATTGGTTTTGCAATTGAAATAAATACCCCTTTACATTAGAATTTTCAAGACACCAAGAGAAACACCATATCATTATACTATCATAAGTATTTATGCAAATTCAATTAAGACTATTCTTAAGTAATGTCTAAGAACATCTCAAGTGAGGACAAAAATTGGTAAATTATTCAAGTCTACATTAAGGATCAGTAGGTCTGGAAAGAATGTTTTCCATGGTTAAGATTCAAGCTATCTACATTTCTATTTCTTCAGCTTTTTTGTAACCATTCACTCATTTCCTCATAAGAGTGTTTGCTGTACGCTTTTTGAAAGATTTCAGTCATATGGCATTTTAGGAGATCATATGTGCAAAATTTCAGATGGAAAAAAATAAACAGGTATCTTCAACAACAGATTTTACCTTCACAAAGTTTAGCTTTTGGAAAAGTTTCTTTTGCACATATGTTTTATTGTATGCAATAAAAATAAATGCTTTAGGAAGATTAAGTTATTAAAAAGAACCTTGGACCTTGCAAAAATTTACCCCCTTTTGAAAAAAAAAAACAAAACCAAAACAACCCAACAAAGTAAAATAAAACAAGACAAAAAACCCCAGCAACATTATTTTGCACATAGAATGGAGTTACTCTAAGGGGTAACTTATCAAGGAGAGATTTTGTGACAAATAGTTTTCTCATATGGCTGTTATTGCTAGAAACAAATTAGGGGGTCAGTCCTGTCATGTAGCAAATTAATGTCCAACAAGTAAAGGACCAAAGAAAAGTGTCAGTGTTTCTTGCATGTCTTGTACTGCCAGAGTTAAAAATTACCTATATGGGGTCTGGACTGAGCTCTTGCAGAGACTTTTCTCATTCACATTATCCAAAAGTGAACTGCACCTCCCAGAAAGAGGAGAGTACACAGCCCACCTTTCCATATGTCAGTACAAAGGCTGCTAACAAGTTTAGGGCACAGGACAGGCAGTCAGACCCTAATTTACCTAACACTTGAATGAACATTCCACTAATGTATTCTGTCAAAACAGTATTTCACATATGATTGACAATTATTAGCCACTATCTACTCTAAGCATTGTTTTATCTAAATACAAAGATTCTGAAGTTAATTGGACAAAATCTAGATCCTGTAATCCATACTATTCACCTCATTAGTGTTAATCCTTTCCCCAATCCTCCAAATTAATTGCACATGTTTGGTTCACTGAATTTAATATCCTTTTTGTCATTGTTTTTCTGTTAAAACCAACACAACTCTGCCAAAGATATAGATTACCAATAAAGGTTTATCCTTTTATAATTACTTCAAAGCTCATACCAGACAAACAAAAGTCATTATTATGCAGGCTAAACAAAATGACAAAGGATTTTCTGATGCTGAATATTCAACAAATCAATGAAGGTAAGCTGTCTTCATAAACACATTACAAGACTATAAGGCATTTTGGAGCTGCATTTAGATATTAGATATTAGTGGCGTTCAGAATACTGCTCAAATGCAAATATGAACAGGTTTTGAAAACCTTATGGCTCAATACATTTTTTTCAAAAGCCATTGTTTTCAAAGAAACTAAGTCAAAATTAAAATTTTAACTTCTGAACCTACAACTTTTTTTCAATTCTCTTTATGATCTTAATAAACCTTGTACTGGTTTTACAGATACAATATCTAATACTTCTATTTCTTAATCTGATTTGTGATGCTCCAAACACGTAAAACCACAGAATTAATTCCACTGGTCAACTAATCCATTTTAAAAGCATCCGCTGTTAGGTGAACTCCAATGGGAATAAGAGACTGCTGTAGTAGCAAAATTAATCACCTGCAAATAATTTTCCTGAAACTGTTACAGCTCTAACCATATAATTCTATTCTATTAAGCCCTGAAATGAAAACAAAAAAAAAAAGGATTATATTTCTATCCTATATATTTATTATAGTCTTATGTATTTCCACTAACATAAAAATTATTATTAACTTCAAGCCACTACTCAAGTATGTTTACAATGGAAACAAAATACTATAGACTCAAATTTTCTCTTACGTTATCGAAGTTTTTCTGATGGTAGCTAATTGCTATAACAAAGATTACTTTTTTTTGAAGTTTCCTGGGGTTACTATGGATTGAACACTGCACAAAACCCTCAGGACATTATTTTCTATGTCTGCAGATACTATTACTGTACATTTAGCAAGTAGCATGACTTACACTGAGATAAGAACATACTTGCTGGCCAAGATGCTTGTTTTCTAAATGCTACCAAGGAAATAGCAACAAGTCAGCAACAGTACTCAAGTGTATTACCAATAGTGATCTGCTTTGTTAATATCATTTTATATCATGCTGTAAAGCACATAAAGAGTGTTTAGCCCAGTAAAACATTTATGATGGAAACTACAGTTATTGCCATTCATCCAGTCTATCCTGAAAATTCAACACAGCCACAAAAATTTATTTTCAGGACCACATGTGACCTCAACTCTCTGCTCCCTTTTCTTCAGAAAAATACCAGCACACCTGAAGATGTGATAATTTACTCTCATACCTTGTGTGACAAAACCCATACTATTATAGGAGGGGAGAGAGAAAGGAAATCAAAAGGGTTTTGTTAAATAAATAAGAAAGAGGAGCCAGTGATGAAAAACACACTGTTGCAATCTTAAATACACGTTCAAAAAGCAGTGCACAAAAAAAAGAAAATTAAGAGATGTGAAATCAACAACTGGAAAAAGCTTCAACTTGAAGAGGATCCGACTTTCATAACCTGGTGATACTTGATATAGATCAAAGCCATTTAAATTGCTTCTTGCAGGTAATGTGGCATGGGCAAACACAAATCCAGGAAAGCAGAGATCATTTTGTGTCTTGCCAACACGAAGCTACAGATACTTTACAGCCATGCAGTATGGTACAACATACAGTTGGTATTTTAACTCCAGAAGAAAACCGCGAATAAGAAGTGGTGGTTTCAGAGTGAGTTTTAAGGCACCACTCTGACTCTCCTACTTAAAAGTTTCAAGGGATTTAGTTTACTCCAGTGAAGGTTAAATTATTTGGTGCTCTTTGGAGATATAATGAAATGCACTCCTTAGGTTATATAATAAAATCTTTTGTAAGTATTTTCTTGAGCCTGTTGGAAAAAATATTTTTCTCCCTCATAAGCAATCTAATAGAAAAATCTCCCTTTGAACACTTTGACTGAAAATAAATTGTATTGGGAAAAGAATACTATTTTGTTTTAAAATTACTTCAGAGCAATTTTTTTTCATTCTTCAAATTACATCTGCATATTATTTCATTTAGCATTTGACTACAATGCATTACATGACACCCTCCACCCTTCAGTGCATATAGCATTTTGTGTGCTATGTGCAGTTCTCTGCTCTCAAAGGAACCACCAGACAAGCCTGATGACAACTGGCATTGCAGATGTCACCAGCCCAGAGGAAGTGATCTATCACCCTGAAAAACAATTCCAAGATTTCTTATTCCCCTATAAAGATGGCATAGTCAATGAAAACAAATTCTCTATATGGAATGGTCAAGCAGACAGGTGTGGGGGGGACATTGGTATCAACACACAGGAATACATAGAAAAATCCTCTGATACATGATGAAATTTGTAACTTTCTAATAGTTTCCCCCCAGTTTGTTTTTCCACTAGTTACGTTATTTATTTGACACTGAATCACCTGCTTCTCAAGGGTACCATAGTTGCTCCTTCTTACTTTGCAAGTTGAACCTGACATTTTGTTTTGCCTTACATCTCAATTTCATTGTCACTCAGACCTTTAGAAATCGTTGATGTAATACTGTAATCTATTCTCATAGTGATATTTAAATACTATGTGCTTCACTCAGATCACTGTGACAGTTCCCTTGAAACCTCTTATCAATATGGATTATCAGTCATATTTTGTTTCCTGTTAATCAGCTCCTATTCCTCAATTCTGAAAAATAACCGATTTTTAGTCCTACCTCACTGTAACAGAATATAATTTAAAAATATAACTTAAAAAAACCCCAAACCCCTACAAACATAACCCTCATCCCCCCAAAAACAGTCTGCCTTTATTCTGCAGTTATTTCTTTTGTCAAACTAGAACTGATGTTACAGTGGCTCTAAGATTTATTTACAGCCAACTACTGCTGTTCAGTTTACTTGTTTTGTCAGTTACTTAATTAGGTCAATAAAAAAAGGCTTTATTGGAGTTGTTCTGTAGTAACAGAAGCACCCCAGAACTACAGAGAATACCATAAGAAACAAGGGAAAATCAATATATTAGCTGGAAGTTACAATTCAAGTTTCTACACAGGGTTTGCCTAAAAGCTTTGGACATCAACTCTCTGCAAGTTCAGGGACAGCTATAAAAATTGCCATGGAGGACTACTGTGCAGATACAGATCACTTCTTGTTCCAACATGTTTCACTGAGGGGTTTGGCACTATCACATGCATCATCCATATTTAACCCAACATGACAAGTACACTTTGAAGACATTACAAAGGATTCTAAAGCACTGGAGGAGATGAACGTCACTATCCCCAAGTTAAGAGCCTCCCTGAAGGACACCACAGGGTGGAAAAAACTAATAAGAAGCACATTCATAGGCATGGATTATCACATTGTAGGTAACAATCTGCAACAAACATTTAGGAATACACTGATTATTAGTATTCTTATTATTTCCACAGAAGCTCTTAGTCAAAAGTTAGGACTGAAGGACAGAACAAGAATATCATCAGTACTGAACTTCAGAAACTGGGGACACAAATAGTAACAGAGCTTTGTTTCCCTGCTTAACTTGGTTTAGAACTTATTTCTATTTGTTTTCGTGGTGAAGACAACACTGAATCTAAAATCACCTTTGCTCATAAATATTTATTACATTTCATGTGTTTAAGAAAAGTTAAAATAAAATATCTGCAGTTCATACACAGCCCAACCCTTAAACAAGTCCTATAATATGTGCCAGTGCTAACTCCCACATTCCCTCCAATATTGAGCATGAGCAAAAAGAAAAATGTTAAACAAAACTATTTTGAAAAATACCTTAATGGGTGTTCTCTTGCCACCCACTATAAAGATTTTGCAGTCTCATTACTTCCATCTCAATGGCAGTGTGTTATGTTCAGAAACACAGGTATTTATTGCATTAGCACAGGCAAGCACCGCAGAGCAGTTTCAAGTCTCCACACAAAATTGAAAATGTGAATTGTTTTTTTGTTTTGGCTTGGTTTTCTGGGGTTTGTTTGGGTTTTTTTTTACAAGCAGATTACCACAGCATAGGCTTCTGGGCTGCTTTAACCATTGGTCAGACGACTCATAGAGAAGTTGAATACTTGGATTAATTTGCTGTACAACAAATATGATATAGCACATAGAACTCTAGTTTCTCAAATGTTATTAATTCATTCCACAAACATATATTCCATTTTTAAATAGACACTTTAAGCAGGATAAAATGGAAGAGTGAAGAAACAAACCTGTGTGCCTGTCATTTACTGTTCACACTAAAGACTACAAAATTGTTTCCTTGTGATTCAAATTCTCATGGCAAATAACTGTACTGTCATTTCTAGTGCCACAGTACATAACACTGAATTGCAAAGCAGACAGTAGCTGATCATATACTTAAGCAAAAACACCTGACATGAAAACACAAGAAGCTACTGATTTCTCCAGTCACCAGCACCTTGCAGTAGGGCTCCCCTGCAAGTACAGCTTTACCTTTCCAGAAACAAGATATAAACTAAAGGATTTTTCTCACACAATTTCTTGTTCTCTGGCATTCCAAATCCAAGATATTTTAAACATGCTACTGCAGGCTTTTCATCAGAGGAGAATATGTCTGATAAGATACCTTGCAGTACTTTCTGTTCTGCACTACTAAGAAAAGATGGTTGACAAGTCGGAACAGGGAAGACAAGAGGTGACTGGGAAAGTAGCAGTCTTATAGGGTTATGCAGTGCTTCCTCTAATTTGTTTTTAGATATTTTGGTCTATGCAACTGAGCTTTTAAATACCATTCCTTGGTATTGATAGATCAGGTTAAGATGTTAAGGACACTCCCCTGTCCAACCATCCAGGTCAGCAGTCACACCTGTACCAGGACTGAGGCCCCAGTGAGCCAATGGATTCCCCCCCATTGCCACCCTACACACCCCACACTGATACAGTCAGACCAGGTTTTCTTACCACCTCAACCCCAGGTATTTCATAGCAGAGTCTCAGATTCCCACATCCTTCAAATAATTTAGTCTTGGTACAATAACTAAAAAATAAAATAACAGCTTTAGCTGGTGCCTCTGAGGAGGGACCCTGAACAAAGGAACCCGTAGGCTTTTATACCCTTACAGTCTAAACATGGGAAAATCTGGGGGTTGTCAGCTCCTGACATGTCTCTGAGTGTCTGGTCACCCTCCTGGGCCACAGGTCCCTGTGCCCTTTGCCATGAAAAGGATCAGCAGTCCATTGACAGGAGCTTGGACTCTGCCACCTGGAGCTCAGCCTGTAGCTCTCACTTGAAGCTACCTGCACTGAGGGCATTCCTCAACAAAGACTACAGATAGCTTTGTCCAACTGGTTCAGCCACTTCTCCCTCCTTTCCTGTGAAAGAGATAGCCATTGTAAAATTCCTTACATATTTTAAATCATGCCCATTCCACCTGTATCTGGAACAAGTGGACAGACAGGTGTCCAAGAAACTAGTCCCAAGATGGTATAAGCTACAACAGCTTGATGGAGAGGTGGAAGGACATCAAGATTTTGGCACTTGACGTAATACTGTCTCTGAATAAATCAAAATATTTTCCAGACTCTCCTGACCATGGGTACAGAAAACTTTTTTAATGAAGCACATGATATGCTTTATTTCTGGGTAGATATAAGACAGTTATAACTGAACATTGTAACTAGGTATTCAATTCAGTCACTTCAGCCTTTCCCTTGTACCAGACTCAATGTATATCAGTACTTGCTAAATGAGCTTTGGAAATCCAGATACACACTATCAGGTTAAAACAAAACAAAAACCAAAAGCAAACAAAAAAAATCCCAAAACCAACCAACAAAAAAAAAAAAAAAAACCAAGGAAGAGAAAAAACCCCTAATGCAAATAATTCAGAGCCAAATTGTTGATAACTTCAGAGTGATATCTTAATTCACTTGTACTCCTTTTATCTGTACTGTTTGACAATTTAATCAGTCTACAGAAATTCCATTTTAATATTATGTTAGCACTTGCCAATTATTAAGCGGCCAGTAATGTCAGCCTCCTTCAGAGCACTGACTGAAAACTTACAGAAACATTGGCAAAGTGACAGTTCAGAAGCCGGCCGTTTCACAGAGCAATACCAAACAATCTGCACGGCTGACCCAAAGCAGATGCTTTGTAGATCAAGATAAAATTCCCTCTTCTCTGTTGGAAGAATTCTTGGCTTGTATAATATGAAGTCTACAGCATGAAATGGCTTTCTAACTGTTGCTAAAACAACACAGAAACACATTTCTTACCATGGGCAACAGTAGGATATCCAGTCTCAAAAGTTACCAACTTAACTCAGAGAAGCCAAACATTGTATTTAGGATGGCTGCAACATGCAAGGCATGTTCAGCATTTGTAGCCATCTTTCTTGATTTTAACACAAGAACTTTGTGGTGCTCAGTATTCACTTCAGATTTATGGCCTCCAGAGGCATGTAGTTACATCAGGTATCTGTCCCTAGATGAAATAAGCTTTAAAATATGACCCAGTTTTCATACAAACTTTAAAATCAAAAAGACAAAGGAGCTAAAACCCAGACTCTCAGAGTGGGCAGTACTGGCAGCATTCATGTGTCTCAGTTTGTACAGGCACTAAAATGTGAGGCTGGGAGAAGAGGATTGCAGTTTTGGGTAGCACCTATCTTAATAGCTGTCCTTTCCTGTAACTAAAATTTATTTTCAATTATTTCAGTTTTCATAAAGTGTGCTGATCCTTTAGGATATTTAATTAACTAATAGTAAGTGATGTTACAAGCAATCAGATATATTTCTTCAAAAATTTATCACTTGAATTAATGCTCAGCTTCTTTGAAATATTTGCATGACTCTCCAAGTTTCTATTACTCAAATGCTGCACCAATTTGTATCCTTTCTGAAATCTGATATTTTAGCTTCAGCTTAAATTTTTTTATCTTTCCCAGAACAAACTTGCAAAGGGAGCAAAACCAGTGAAGAGAGCAGCAGTGCAGCTGCAATTTTCAAATTGATTTGTAAAGAACCATAACGCAAAGCAGGCATTAACTTAGTGGTGCACAGTAAAATTCTGGCTAATTTACCAACCCAAGTACTGCGCTGCACAGAAAGCACTTAGAAGGAAAGAGTCAGAGAGAGGTCACTGCCCCAGCTGCAGCTCATTTCCACCAAGGTCCTGAACTGCCACCAGCTCTAACCAATGCACATCAGACACTTTGAAAAGCATTCCCTGTGCCTGCCTTTCCCAGCCGAATGTGACAAACAACAGGCATTAATACAGATTTGAAAAGCCTTATCTATTAGTTCAACTAATTCACAGTATTTGATTAGATTGCAAATAGGTTTCTGCTGCATCTGCAGCCCTGAACCACCACCGTTGCCATTGTCAGGCAGGAGAAAATCCGCTCATTCAAATCTGCATTGGCACCCTTTTTTAGGAGCACTTACAGACACCTGAGTGCTTTGTGTCAGTTTTGCAGTCATGGTGCAAAACTCCTTGCTGTACCTCACCTGAGGGCCTGCAAGGCTTCAGTACAATTTGTTCAGAGTCCTTCAGCTACCAAAATTTGAGCGAACCTCCCAACACAGCCACTGTGACAGGTAAGGGAGCCCATTCCCTGCTCCTTGGGCTCCTATGCATTCTGCAGTAAGCAGTGAGAGCCTTGTCCTCTCACTCCCAGACTGGGAGGGGGCTAAGGTCAGAGCTGTTCTCTTGATTTATATTTCACTTAAGCAACAAAATTCTTAACAGGATACTATTAATAAGGCTTAAGGACTACATACAACAGTCACTAGTCTCAAAGATATTAAACCTGTACAAGCATGGAGGGAAAAGGCAACAGAAAATGGACAAACTACTAAAAGAATTTTCCTGACCTGAAGATGTCAAGACCATCTGCTTCACTTTAACTCCTGAGCTTCTTGTCCTTTTTGCTATGGTACTGCAAGTAAATGACTTGCTAGCTTCTCTCTTCCACAAATCTATTGTGAAGGGTACAACTTTGTGATTAGAAAAGCTGCAAATTTACCATTCTCTTAACCCAGAAAGCCTGTTTCTCAAGAAAAAGACAAGAGCCTGTTTCCCAGCTTTGTGACTTCTCTCTTTTGAAGAAAAAAGGATTTTGCATGACCCTCAGAGGTTGCATGGTAAGAAAAGCTATTTTTGCTCAATCAAGTGGCAGAATAGGTCCCCACTGTTGAGAAAAGAAAACTAGGGAAGTTCAAATTACTCAAGCAGGCATGCAAAGGGGATCTGTAGGAATCTCCATGCTGGCTTTATACCTACATTCCTCAGAAGATGAAGGGTGAAGTCAGAAAGAAGGCTGTACCAGGGTATCATGCAGAGCATCCTCACCACAGTCCCAGACCAATGGCAGTAACTAGCACTGCTCAAATGTTTAAGGAGAGAAGAGCAGAAAAATTAATTCTTTTTTTCAGGTGATAAACTAATTCAATTGAAGTTAATTTCTTTCTTAGAATACCAGTGTATCTTGTATAGCTTGTAGGATGGCAAAAAAGAAATGCATGCATTTTTGATCTGGGATTCAATTTTGTATATTTAAGCACAGTTTGTTGGCTTACAACACTAGTTGTGTTACACAAAATATTGCATTTTAAAACTTTATGGAACTAATTTATAGGGCAGGGCAGGCACAGACTTGATCTTCTGGCAGCAAAATTTTATGTTTCCATTTCAGCAATACTGCCTAACACAATAATATCAGGCCAGCACATCTTAAATATAAGTTAAGCTAACATGATCCATTGCCTTATAAAGCAAAAGTACCCTGTGGAGTCATGTTGAATATGCCAAGTGATTTTTCAAAATTTAATCATCCTAAATGTCAGATAAAGGTGCTTTTGCTGTCATTCTTTAAAACCAGGAAAAAAAATCTGAGTGTGCCTTCAAGTTATACAGAAAACTGTTCAAAAATAGCTATGTTAAAATATCAATCTGATGTTTGCTAAATGTAAGGAAGGAAATATTGACGTGTTTTATAGCAAAACAAAGAATTGTGCATTTTTCCCAATAAAGATCACCAGTTTTCATATCATTATAGATATTACTGTTTCTTTCTATGATTGATTTATCTTTTGATGTTCCTTCCACAGTAGACATTGTACAATGACAGCAATGACATTCTGATAAAAAATTTTAGTATGCTTCAAATCAAACTTTTCTTGACTTTAACTGTTGAGTTGATCAAATAAACAAGTTGGAATCTTTCATAACCATGCTCTTTACCAGCTCCACTTAAAGAATGGGATTAACATAAAGACTATTCACTAGAAGGTTGCACAAGGTTATACGATATCACAGGATCAAGCTCCATGTGGCTGAGTAGAAAGTAGGATTTGAATTACACTGAGGAACTTGAATATTTGTAAAGCAAATTATAACATATTTATAATGCCTCCCCTATGGACAACTTACTAGGGTGGAGGAGGAGGGGTGTCCCATATAATTTTTTTTTAATTTTACATTTAGAAATGTTGAATATTATTATACAAAATTAAGCTAAATAACTAACCAGCATATCATAACAATGGACATCTCAGAAAAAAAAAAAAAGAAATCAAGAAATGGTTAGGTAAATTACTAAACTGACAACTTATTTAGGCTATGAAGAATAGGCAGGACTATGAACTGTGGATGGTATCTATGGATTTGAAGCCACTCATTCTCGTTACACTAATTTTATATATAAAATGCTTCTCCGTATTTATGTTTGTAAAATGCTCTATGTCTTGCAACATGCAGGATTTAATTGTAGGAGGACATCAGGCTTGGAATAAGTTTTGAGCCATTGTCTCTTCTTTCAAAATCTGTAACCTTACTTAGCAATTTACACACACAGACGAAATGTTCATAATGAGTCATGGTCAAATTCAGGTAGCACTCCTACAAATAAGACTGTGATGGAAAACCACAGCAGACATCAGGACTGCAGCAGTCTGTTTCACATAAACTATCTTTCCTTCAGGAGCAGTGGAATGTTAAATCAACAAAAACCCCCTTCCAAAAAAACAAACAAACAACAAACCCACAATCAAAGCAAAAAAACCTCAAATGAACAACAAAAAAATCCCCACAAAACAAGCAAATGAAAAAACCCAGACATCAGAAAAAATCCTCCCTACAAATTAACAAAAAGAAAAACAAGAAAGCCTTAAGGAAACAGATATAATGCCTATATATAAGCAGATATAATCTTGAAAGGTGCTCAGAAAGCTCATACTGCCATGAAAGTTCAAGAGATGCCAAGAATCCTGCAAAAAGATGGAGATGAACAGGAAATTATTCTGAAAACATATTTATATTACTAACTTGTCCTGCTAGACACCACTTGTGTTTCACCTGGTCTTTGCCTTAACTTTGTACAGCGTAAATTAAGAGTAATGCTGGAGACCAATTTTTAGCAGAAATTCAAAGCAGCGCAAAAAGTTAATGAAAGTCTGGCAAGAACTTGCCCTACATACACAAAAAACCCAAAACACGCTAAAGACTTCCTTTCACTTGAAAAAGACTAGTGAGAAGGTCTTAAAAAAAGACAAAACAAAAAATAAACACGTGAGTGACATGTAGCAGAAACAGTAAGTCATGCCTCATACTTTGTTAATCTCTTAGAAAGACCTAGAACAAAGAACATATCTTATATAAGGAACTGCAGCCTAACTTAACTGTAACTTAAACTTTGGTTAAATTTTCCTTAAACTAAAGTATAAATGTCAATTGCTAGAAGTTTCATTTTTCTTAGCTGAAAGGGCCTATTCATGTGAGAGTCACATTCCTGCAATCTGCAGCTCAAAACCAGGAGTAGGTGACCACATTCTCCACGACTTCATCAAGAAACTTGAGATATCCCACAGCTTTCCAGTTGATAAACCATTCAGAATTCTCTCTCAGCCAGGTAACCTTCCAGGATTTCTTATATACAGCTTAATCAGCGGAATGAAGTCTGTGATACCAGGATATAGCTCCACCTGGGACAAATTCCTACAATATTGCAATGAATGCTTTAGACAACCATCTATCACATTTTGGAATTTTTGGTTTTTTAAGTACATACTACTGTTATTGCTGCAAAAGAGAAAGTAAGCATATTATTTTCAGGGTTTTTTTGTTTGGTTGGTTGGTTGGGTTTTGTTTTGTTTTTTTTATAGCTTAAAGCAAGACAACAAGCAAAGTCAAACAAACAACAATAGAAAATATAGGCATTGTAATGCAATATTCCTTTTCGGTAATATATTTTCACAGCCACTTGCTCCAAGGTTCAGCAAATAATCTGGATTTGGTTTGCAGTATTATCATCCAGCCTGTTAAGCAGATGTAATTTTAAGCACTGCAGGAAGCTGCCAAATTGGCAATCATTATGAGTAAATCTTATAATGAAAATTAATTCTCTAAAAGTCTATTAATTTGTAGAAAATGCCGATACGTATACCTTGCATCTTCTACAAAAATGTATATGTAATAGCATATACAGAACCCTTTTTAAATTCTTTTTCAAATCTTTCCTGCCTTTGGAAAAAAAAGAAAGAGGCAAAAAAAGAAAGCTGGAGTAGATACTGAAGATGACAGACTTCTTGTATCAGCTTTGTGTCCTCTCTAGTTTTGCCATAGCAACTAAGCTAAATCTTTCTAACTTGGCATCATTAGCTTGATGATTTGGCTGTGGAGAAAAGAAATTGTGATTTCACAGGGTTCTGAAGGCATGAGATTCACCTTCAGATTGGAATTTGTAGTGAAATCCTTAGCTCAGGGTCAGTATAAGCATCTCTGGCATGCAGCAGGCATACTACTTTCGGGCACCAAATCTGGTCTGGCCTGCCTCCAAATTCTCAACTTCAATGCTCTGCTAGGCTCCCTGCACTTCTGCAATCAGCAGTCTGCCTACACAAGAAATACCCTGGCTAGCAGGCCTGGTGCACAGAGAAACAGCCTCCTGTATCTGGCAGGGTGACGATGCTGGAAGCAGTGGTCCCAGCACAGGAGCAGGGGTTGGATGGCAGGGCTTGGGTTCCCTGAGGCCAGACAGTTGCCTCAAGGCAGAGAGCAGACCAAATCTAGAAAGACCTCTAACAACATGAGCTGTCACAAGTCCGGGTTATCATCCTGTTAGAATCTCTTTTCCCCTTCAGCAGAGGATATAGTATGTCAGAGCAGCTGTACAAGCTGGACACAGATTTCCAAAATAGCCTAATACTGGGACCACTGAGTTCAGCCATGCAATTAAACCAGATACAGGCTGCTATCCAATTCTACTGATTTGCAGCCCTACATTGGAATTGAAAGTTAGGGTAGCTGTGTCTTAACTTTTAGCTAAATTTCAATACTTTTGATAAATTCTGTTCATAAACAAATATTTTAAGCATAATATGCCAAACATCTTAGAGATCAAAACCATTTCCCCTGAGAATAGCTGCTCTTCATTCACTCAGAAATAAAAGAGCAAGATTATTTGTTAAAGGATGATTAAAAAGGAACATCATATTCACTAGAATAAACAGAAACCTCATATTTAACTCAAAATTGCTATGATTTCTTAAAACATCAATAACACTAAGTGCAGCTTTAAACTATTCAATAAATATTATCCTGGTTTTAGAGGGGAGTATTTGAGACAAGAAAGCTATATACTAAACAATAATATTACACCATTTACACAAATAACTTCTGCTTTTCTGTCATCATAGAAATAATGTCATGCATCAGTGTGCGTAAGCCATAAGAGCAGGATGATGAAGCAGTCCTAATAACAGAAGAGAAGACAAAGTTGTTAGCCATACATTGGCAATTTTATCTCAAATAGCCCATTTCACATATTCTGCTCTATTTCTATTAATGAATATCATATTCTCTACAAGACAGAGCTGCAACTTCTTGCAGGGGCAGGAATTATCTATAAAAATGTCACTTGTTTATATGAAGCACATCATCCATTTTTGAATGAAAAATTGTGGAAAAGAGCAATTTTATATACTTCCCAGATAAAACTTTACAATGTTTCACTTTCCAATAGCATTATGTCAAATTTAACTTTATAAAAATTAAAGAGTTAAAAAGAATTCTTCTCTGTCAAGTATTTATAATTTTTTCCCCTCTAAGTGGTATTAGTCAAAGTGCCTGTAAAAAAACCCCACAAACCTGTTTCAGATGGATTTATTTTTCTTAATTTCTTTTTACTTTCCTTTTGTTTCAGCAGTCAAGCAAAAAATCCATTATTTGCCCAGTTCTGCTCTGCTATACTTAATGTTTTTATGGTGCTCCCAGGAACTGAATACAGGACAGCATACTAATCACTGTTTGCAACACACTGATTAGTTTGCATGTTTAAATCAGTGTCACCTTAGATGGTTTCCAGGTTCATAGAAGTCACTCACAATCAACCCACAGTGGGGACTCTGCTGTACACTAAGCATTCATAGTAGCAATCCTTCTCAGAAGTATACACTATGTCTAATTTTGACTATGTATATCAGAATGTAGTGTGAAATATTCTGGATCATCAAAGATTTTCAATGAAATTTGTAGGTGTTCTTGGTGTTCAACCTCTTGGGCACATTTTGCCTAATTCTCTCTATGAACTTTGAGATTCTGCAAACAGTGATGAGTACTTATGTCCTATATTCAAAATATTCAGACTTGCTCTTTGATCTGACATGCCCAGGTGATATTACTGATGGGCTCATGCTCAGTGACTCCAGTAATACTGCTAAGTACTTTTTCCCTGTCTCTATACCTGACTTTTTAGCTTATGCATTGCACTACGTTCCTTGGTTTTGCAGGGACCTAGTTTAAATTAAAATCCTGTCATTTAATCTTGTGTGTTTTCAGCAGATTTCCTCCTTGTCATTCTAGGGCAAGAGCTGACTAGTTGTACCTCACCTCGGGGAACTATAAGGACAGGAATTTTGAATAACAATGTGCAATACTGCTTCTATGCTTATGTATTCTTAGCACATACTGGGACTACTTCAAGTTAGGACAATGAATCTTCATGGTGTAAGCTACCGCTATCAGTCTGCAAACTAGCTCTCCGCATCTCAAATTTTATAGAAATACAAATAAATGTCTATAAAGAATATAATCCTTTAAATTTCACCATTACTATTCAGAAAAGTGCAAAACAGCAAGATGTAACTTAAATCAAGAATATTCTAAAACATATTTCAAACAGTCAACCTTCATCACGGTGGTACAGTGCAAGTCCCATCAAAATCTTGAAAATATTTGCTCGTAGGAAGCATAATTTCATCCTTTTCTGCCTTTTCTTTGTTGTTCTTACTTTCTGTCTTTATCTAATCCTTTAGTTTCAGATTTGAAAATGGGCATTATTTGCATCTTACATATATATATGGAATGATGATTTACCCTAGTTCCTACTTGAACTCTTTCTCAGCTAAAATTCTTTATTACAGGTCAGATTCAATTATTCATTAAAAAGTTTTATACTTTAAACCTGTAACTTTCTCAGACAATAATTCTAGCATGTAATTCAGCTTTTTCTCAGAAATGTAGTAGCCATTAATCATCACACAAAGCACATTTTTTCTCTCTCTAGGCAAAATGATTCTGTAGCACCACCTAGTGAGATGACATCACTATCTGTGATGGAATTTTGGACTCCCAATCAATATTAATTCACCACTTCCACCTTTGAAAAATGTAACAGGTTTCAAGATTGTAATTTAAATTCAAACAGACGTTCATGATATGTAGTGATGCAAGGTGTTACAGGAACCCATTTTTGCAAGGTCTATTTTCCACATTCAGAATAGAACAAGTTCATTGCCCACTGCAGAGATAGAAGAGTGCCTTGACCATCTCCTTCCCCTCTCCTTGAGATGTATGTTTGGAGGACACAGTAACATCTGCCAGTTGTTCTTCTGAAGCAGCAGTGCTGTCATCTCACTGTAGCCAGTGAGCAATGACTGGGGTCATGGAGGAAGCAGAGGAAGAGCCTCTCTAACGTCTGCACAAAAGGCAGTCAATCTTGTCTGACATGGTCAGTGCAAAAATGTGTGCTCACAATAGCAATTGGAAGGCTGGCATTGCTTCCCTTGTTACCACACAAACAGAGCACTCAGACTAAACTCACTAAAAATTCAGTTTAAGGTTGTTTATTGCAGACTTTATTCATGCAATTTTGTGTAGGTTTACAATAAAATTCAAAAAGTCCTAAATCTGCATGTACATAAAGTATTCCTTTCTACTTCTTACTGCTGGTTCTTGGCATTACTCATTAAAAGTACATTCTGAACTTCTTTCACTACCAAAGACTGTAAAAGTAAACTCATTGAAGGCCTGAAGATTCCATTCTATTACTCTGAACAAGCAGAGGACGTGAAAAAGGGAGCCTAGGATTTGGTTAATGAAACCCTTCAATTCCACCAGCTTTTGTCTACTAGCAACCTAATGTGTGAGGTCTACAGAGAAACTGAAGAACACCAAGTTTTTTGGTGCTTAAAACTGAAGAAAACTTTCTCCTGAATTCCTGTGATGATCAGCATATTGGCACAAAGCATGAAACTTGACTATCCTTCTCTTAGTTTGCATAACTGTGAAGTTTTATCAATAGTCTGAAAATCCTATTTTAATGGAGGTTGTTTGTTCCAATTACTCTCCCACTCTAAGCCAGTGGGGAAAAAGCATAGGCATGAACTGATTTTTAATTGCTTAAGATAAACACAATAGGGATACACCTGTTTAGGGAAGACATTTAGTAAAAAGGGTAAACAACATAAAACACTCCAAACATTTAAATTATTCTAATTACCCAGGAGATCATTGAGAGATCCACAAAATGAAATCTACTGGAATACACTGTGAGAACAGTGTCCTTCTCAGGCTGCTTACCAAGTGACTTATCTCTGATGAACACTGAAACGAGTCAAGGGAGATGGAAGAATATACATTTTTGGAGATATTTGTACTTCAACTGTACCTGAAGAACCTGATCTAACCTCCAACTTGGTCATACTTCAGGACAAGGGCTAAGACTAACAAAAATCGGTACATGCTAGTATTCAGTTTCCTCCTCTTATTTCCCAATCCTCAAACATCAAAGCAGCAGACCATAGGAGAGGTAGAGTAACAGAAACATATTGTTATGAATGTAGAAATCAAAGCATTATCAGAATTTATATCCATCTTTTAACTTCTGAATGCCAGATATGACTTCAGACCAAGCAGCAGCATGCTTTAACCCAATGCTAATGGCTGCAGAAAGTAGACTGCACACTTTGTACAAATCATTCAGTCGCTCTCAGGGGAAATGAACTATACAGTATATAAATTTTAAAAATCCACCCCACACCTCACCTTTATATATTGTAATCAATTCTTTAATCAAAAACTTCTGCACTAACCAAAACTTCTACTGTATTTTCTACAATTCAACCAAACCACAACTTTAAAATAGTTACTTTTGCTTAGATGATGAGCATACAGATGCACACTAATAATTAAAAGCACGATGTGATCGATTCATGCTTATATTTCTTTCATGTTTGGATATTCTCTGTGCTGCTTCTCATTCAAGACCACACATGCTTAGTGTAAACCTTTGCTTTCTTTTTGTTAGATTTCTAACGTTCAGCTCACGAGTCTATTATGCGGCTGCTAATCAGTCACATTCTTGAGCTCCCAGTATTCCCACTGCAAAACACACCAAACTATTTCCAGACCTTCAGCCACACAAACAGTAGAGCCTGCACAGTCCTCACATCCCACCCGCACTGCACTGAACCATCACTACTTACACCAACCAGTCAATAAAAGGGTCCAGAGCATAGTACTTCCCAAGTGTGCAGTCAAGCCTAAACATTACATATCTGTAGGAATCTTTCCCAGGAAAATGAATAAAATAGTCCTTGTTCATAACAGAAGGGAGGATGTGAGTTGATATTTTGGAAGCAGCTAAGTTGTCTTTGTCCAATTTTTCTCCCATCTGCTTAAGAACAGGCAGCTCTTAAAAAGAGATTTGCCCCATATTTAACACTCTAATTTTGATTTTCAATGGTTTGTGTCATTCTTCCCATTTCTATCTTATCATAGTGTTATTCTCTGTTACAGTTGTATAGGTATCTGTACCTATCCAAATGTTTCCAGCACAAAGGACTTCACTACACTTCAGTACAGGGGCAGGCTTATGTTTTCATGCCTTAAGAATGCTGGTCCATTCATTTATTTGAAGTATTTCAAAATAATGAGATATCATTTCCATTCAGTTAAAGTTCCAGCCCTTACTGAAGTAAAACACACCTTTTCATTCAGATTTTAGTAACAGACTGCAGTTAAATTAGCATAGAATTTTGTTGACATTGTGTCGATATGGCAAATAAATAAAAGCATAAAAGATATGCCTATGTTTAATGTTAAAAAAATGTTATTCCAATGTGAAAAGCAGAAATACAATCAATTATATTATTAGTCCACTCTAAATAGCAAGATGGTCACATTTTAATGTATATTCCTGAAAATAATGCTACAAGTCTATAAAATGAATAGAGATGTTCAGTAAAAGCAGGTACTATGCATGGAACTCAGATACGAAACTACTGTGATATTTCCCCTGGGAAAATCCCCAAACTCTCTATGTAAACTCATTTTAGACAGTACATTTTCCTTAATTTTCAAAAAGAAATCTGAATTGTTCAAAAAGAAAGAATTTCATCATGCACACAGTAAGATGTTTGGAAGTGACCCCGGGTTGCAAGTGGTTTGTTATGAGCTCCGACTTGTATCAACAACTAAAATGAAACTGATGTTTTCTTAGGCCACTTGTAATTTTTTAAATGGAGAGAGCTGAAGCTTTGAAAGTGAGAGGCTGATAGCTGCTGATACTCTTGAGGCATACACTATAAAACATAATCTAATCAGGTCAAACTTTCTCTATATATGCCATGCATTTATTTTGGATGCTTGGTCACTCTCTATTTCCCTCCCCCCCCCTGCCCCTTCACTACAGTAAGAAAAACCTAAGATATCTATTGAAAATTCAACATTGTGTTATTTTCAGATTTTACCTAAGTCTGGCATGACTAAGCACAGAAATATTTTTGCCAAGCTCTGTCCCTAGTTTCAGATAGTCTAAGTTTTACCAGACTGCACTTAAGATTATTTCTTTTTCCAGAGACACTGTTCCACATTTAAGTTCAGGAAATACAGAAGATGAAAACAAAACTTTAAATCAAATTCAGTACATTCAAAACCATCAAATTCCATTAGTGCATAACCTTCCTGGCTGAAGTTTAAATAATTACAATTTACAAGCATTTAATTAGGTTTATAAAGCAGTCTAAAAGAAAAAACATCCTGCAGCAGTGCAGTAAGCATTGACTAGGAAAAGAATCAGGTAAGGGGCATAACAGAGTTCTATGCAGAGTCACTCAGTGACACATACAGGCCATCCAGTTTATGGTTCCTCATATATATTCATTACTATAGGGTTGCTGAAACACAGCACTGAAGCTAAGTCTGTAACCATCATGTATCTTAATTCTGGTAATTAATAAAACCTATTTTATTAATGGAACAAAAAAAAAGTAATTTTCTTTTAAGCCTTAACATCTGTACTTTGACCATTCAGAGCAAATGACTTTACAGCAACAGAGCACAGCAGAGATGGAAGAAGGTTAGTCAGCCACACCTACACCACACAGTCCCATCACTGCGAAACCAGCACTATGTTGTGCTGATTTTGAGATGCTGGATTCTGTCATTCTGAGCACACTAATCAGTTCCTCCCACCCAATCAATGACACAACCACCACACCCCCAAATCAGCAATACAAGTTACAATGCAAAATCTAGTATTATTTTGGGCACTGCCATCCAGTACCTTCAGTCACCTTATCTGACACTAGCTATTATTTTGTGCTAGGGGAACAGGTGGGTCTTTTAAGCAAACTCTGGTACTTAATTCTATTAAAAACTAATGCCTTAGGATTCCTAAGTGGCTTTAAAATTTTAGCATTTACTTTACACAGGTTATTTTACTGCTCTTTGAATCACCACAGAAGATTACCTGTTGATATGAGAGTAGACAAATTGTTATTCTAATACATGACATATCCACTCTGATAGTTTACAAGCTGCTTGCTCTTTTGTATGCACATATGGATGGTTAGCAGAGTAATACATCAGTTATGCCTTCAAAGCATGATTTTGTGTCAAAAGATGGAAGGCTTTGCTTTCACTAGCATACTTGCTACCATAACCAGAACTGACCTGAGGCTAAAGTTTTGGAAATCCTCAGAAGCCCAAACAGAAGCCAGTGAGAAGCTTTAGAAAAGGGTCCCTACCCATTGCCCCTGCTGGGACAAGGCTTCAGGAACAATTAAGAAGCAGTATCAAGATTTTATCAGGAAAGGAAAAAACACTTGGTTCTGCCAAGTACACAAATCTCCTGCAATGAGCAGGGGTGAGTGACAACAATGTCAGTGTATCATCAACTATTTGACAACCTCCACATTTTCTTCTTGGAGAACAGCTGTTGTGTGAGACAATGCCAGCTGTGGACCACGGGGCAGTCATCCTCCTCCCCAGCAGTCTTCCTGCACATCTGCCTAAAATGTGGCCTGGCTCACAGTGGGAGCTGGGCTTAAAGCTGAGCCACTCCTGAACAGAGGAAGTTACTCATTATTACACATCTACTGCTAATAACTCATTAAGTGACAAAATGAAACACACACACTAACCAAAGCTGTCTGAGAGTGTGATCAGATAACTGGGTCTGAAAGTATTTGAAATGCAACTGACTGCATCTTGTATTGATAAAACAATTATCACCTTCCAGTAATAGCTCATGAGAAAAACTGGTAATTTTAGAAAGTTCAGCATATTTTTCTCAAGGAAGTTAAAAAATAGAAGGATGGATTGACAGCAAAAGGCAGTCTGATCAAATACCTCACCAACTGCCAGAGGGAAAATTAACCTGAAGTGTGATGCACATAAACAGTACGTGTTAAATTCTGAAAATACAATGTCATTTCAGCACTACCCTCTTTCAGAGAGTTATGATGATTATGTCGTAAGTACAAAGCCTAGAGATAATTACTGTGCCCAAGGACAACTGACCCACAAACACACAAACTACTTGCATGTGACCAGACAAGTTTGTCAAGGACAGTAGGATGCTATTTACCTGCACAGGTGCAGGCTGCTCCACAAGACCTACACAGTTTGAACCAACTACAGCAACACCAGGATGCTCCACTCCCTTTACTTTTTTGAATTAATAACTACCAAAATGCATCACAGCAAAATCCAGTACTTCCACATTTTGTTCCTGAGAACCATGACGATTCCATCATTAATTCCATTCCATAAAGAAACAGAAGAGGAGCAATTACTTATTCCCTTTTCCTCAGCTATTCTAACACTGCTGCTGGCATTTCTGTCATTGCCATTATATCACTGTCTTAAATGTTCTTACAATGAGGTTACAACTAAGTTCTTATCTTTTAACCAGCTTTCTTCTTCCCCAGCAGAAAAGAAAGCTCTGAAGACCTGCCCTCAGAGAAAAAAGAAATGCATGACCAATAACAGTGAGACTTCCAATTTCTGATCACTGTCTACAGAGTAATTTTGCTTTACAAATTGAACCACATGTTTTTTTAAAAAAAATCTCCGCTAGCTGATGATACATGTGAAACTTACCACCAGGCTCAAGGCACTGCCTAGCAACAAAGTGCTCAGAATACAATAATCACTACCAGCATTTTGCAATAATTTCAGAAGAAAGAGCAAGAATCAAATGGATTTGATGCTTCAGTGTAGTGTCAAAACACTTTAGCATAGTAGCCAAGGACGCTGTTATATGTAAGTCCCACACCATACATGATTTCCATATTAAGTCTCTAGTACAGATTATCCTATCTTAAGTATTTTAATAACCTGACATTGACTTCACATGATCAGAAACACCCAAACCACCTCACGATCCATTTGGTAGTCCCGCTCTACCAAATTATTCTGCAAACATTCTTTCCCTGATCAGAATCATCTTCCTTTAAATGAACTCATTGTAATGCAGGATGTTTGGCTACATACTTGGTAACATATAATATAGGGAAAATAATTGCTGTTTAAGTGGCATTCAAGTCCTACAATTGAAATAAATTATACGAATAAAATGTCGATTAAATGTTGGTAATAAGAGACTTTATGCAATTTTCTTCCCAAAGGATCAGAAATCAACAGTCACAGTGGTAACGCAAGGTGCATTTGGAAAAGAGAACACCCATAAAATCTAAGCAATCTGAAACACTTCACATAGATAAAAGCCAAGTCAAGCCATTTGTTTCTCTCACCTATATGAAGCAAGCTTTTGTCTCATTGAAATAGTTACAGTGATTCCCAAAGGGTTTCAACAATACAACCTTACTCATTGTATCTCAAAGCTGGTGTGCTTTGGCTGAGTTTCACATTAGTTTCTTTTTACTTCTCCACATCTACACAGAACAGTTTCTACTGAATACTTTATATTATTTATGTTCAGTCTGGTCAATTCTAGGCAACTCCTGCTGCAGAAAAATCACTGGTATTGCCACACATTTAAACACGTGATCTGTTCTTATAAATTGGGCAATGCAAAGCAGGAGCTGCCAGAGGGAGTCTCTGGGACAGTCCAATATTTTCACCTGGAAAACTCCTACACACAGTAGGCAAAGACTTTGTTTTGAAGCTGGTTGGAATTTGTGAACCCCCTCCAGTTGGTCCACTATCCTATCTGTACAGAGAGCCATGGAAACAATTATTAAGTCCACATGCACAAAGCCATGACACTCACCTACATCACAATCACAGCTACAGAGCAAATTTAAAACTCTTGCTTATATGATGTCAAATAACACAGATTTTGTCGTATCTGACTCTGTGATTCTTTGTAAAATTCAGATACTATTGCCTTTCTCTTGGAGGTTCTTGAATACATTCGACTAACACTACAATTACACAGTTCTAGCGTGCTGAGCACACACGTATCTTAAAAGACAAAAGCAGTCATAATTTAGACATTAAGTCAGTGAACCTAGCCTTGAATAAGACTACTGTTCAACAGAGTTTTCCTGAGCATTTCACACCATTCCTTTCTGAGGAGAAAGAGGACTTACACCCATAAGTCTGAAGATTTTTAATTCTCCTCTGGGACTTGGAAGCATAACAGTTCTAGAATCTCCAAATAGGCTTCTGTACATCCGAAAGTGCTGGACATGGTGAGAAAGCAGATAAACCTTGCAAGACAGGCACTACAGCCTATGGTCTATCTCAGAAATGTCAGTTCTTGGCTTTTACTTTTAAGGTAGTAACAATTTATCTTTCTATTGAATTAATCTCTAAGAAAATAGCTGTTAGCAGCACTACAGCTACACTAACTAAACTAAGTTAGGGATGTCAGGTTACAACATTCACAATACAGAGATGCTTCTTTATGTAAAATAGAAGGGCAAAAATCTTTCAGTGGCACAATTAAATTTTATTTACTGAAATATGTAGACTTTGCTACTGCAGTCTTGCATTACTGCCTGAAGCTCTTCCAACATTTTTGGCCTTACCATTTCCTCCATGAGGTAAATCAGCATTAAAAGGTGCAGTACACTGCTTTTCCTAGTGCAAGACAGGACAATGCCAAATTGAAGACCTGCTAATTTTTCTTGTTCCACCATATTACTCTTAGCTGGAGCACAGGCCAGACTTAAAGATTTTTTAAAGGTGATGCTCAGTAAAACTCTGACAGGGACAGACTCCACTGAGCCCAGCAAAAAAACTGCCCCACCCATCAGGTCTAAGTTTGACTGAAGCAGAGTGAAGTGTTCCGTAGTGACTAGTGACAGTGAGAGAGGCAAAGGGAGAAAGACAAACCAGAAACCAACTCTTTCTCATCACTGAAGCTGGTGGAATTTTACCAAATAGACAAGATACCTGGACACAAGCTGTTGTTTACAGATTGCTTTACAAATTCCACACGGCAATGGGTAAATGAGCTCTCAACTTTTGTGACACTGCAGAAGTTAAACAAAATGCCACTCCGTTGAACACTGTATACAGTGTCTCCTGTGTTTTGCTCTCGCTCTTTAACTTAATTTTGCTATCCTAGAGAAAAAAACAATCAATCAATAGCAAAACAGAAGTGTGTGGGGCAACCCAATAAGTTATCACTCAAACGAAGGCAACGTTCTCATCAACAGATGTACAACACACTGTCCAGAAATCAGTTTTCACTATTAATGTCTAACCTATGTATCATCTATTATTTTAGAGCTGGCTAAGTCTTCTGCATTAATTGGAAATAAATACCCACTGTGAAATATCATTATTCACCTTTTAAGCTCAATTTGCTTACAATTCAGTAGAAGTATAATTTGTTCCTATTATAAACTTACATATTCTTTAAATCATTCCCCTGTGGAGACTTGAAACTGAGATACTGATGGATATGCATTGAATGCCTCCTCAAGACTTCCAACCCTGTGTTTTTGCACACCGGGTTTTTCTTCAACATAACTGCCTCAGAATTTTAAAATATGTATAAAAAGCCGCACAGTAGTAACTTCTCCACATAAATATTTTGATTGCTGTTTAAAAGAGGGAGGGATTTGTTTTTCCATGTTCATAATTACTGCATCACTTGACTTATTTTTCAAGCACCTACTTAACAAGGCCAGACTTAATTGAATTGCTCATTAGAAAACAGCTGAACTGCAAAATACAAGCATTTTTATTCTTTCATATCATACTGTTCCTTTTCACACTTAACATCTTGTGAACCATACCTGTTTTTACAAGGTTTTATGCCACAACTGCATGAACACTGCAAATTGCTTGCTATTCTAAATAAAGATTAAGATTTTTCAAGATTGCCTGATGGCAATGCATGGAAATTAGACTTTTGTCAGTGGAACACCACCTGCCCTCTGATAAAATCAGCTTCAAGGTTTATCTGGATTATCACTAAATTATACACCATTACTAAAGCTAAGGTGAAAGGAGAGAAATAAGAGTCCTTTGTAAATACTTCTATGAATGACTTGTAATTTAAAATCAGAAAACTACTTAAAATTAAATGTTCAGGGCTTGTTCACATTTATATCAAATTTTGTATTTGCAAAGTATAAGATGAGAACATAAATCAATCTGAATAGACAATAATACTTATGACAGTCTGTTTAAACCTGAGTTCAGAGTGTTCTTGTAAATCAGTTAGGCAGCATCCTTCCCAATAGTTCTGTCTTATATATAGCACTGATACCATGGAGGTAACATGATTAAAAAAAAATAAAAATAAAGGGATCCAAGTAATTTCTTCCCACAAACAATTTGAGAATTGCAGGTGTGATATTACTTTTGCTTGAAACACTTCAGAATAATTCTTGCTCTTCAGCGCCTATCAGCCAGGTAATATACACTCTCCCTCTGGTGTCTTCTGTTAATTTAGTAATTCATACGGGTGAAGAAGCATTTAATTTTCTGCCCAGAAGAATGAAGTTCTCTGTTCAACTAATAGAGGTGGAAAATTTTGAAGTTTGACCAGCTTTTCTGTAGTCTCCAATTAGCTTATAAAATGTCACCCCTAGCAGTTTTTTGAAAAACAGACAATTCCAAAATAGCAACAAGGAAAATTAAAAGAACCTGACTTTAACAAGTAATAGTTGGGAGCAGAAGACTACATATGCATGTGTGTGTATTTATATTCATGTGTACACACACTCAAAGAAAATACTACAAGTCTTTTGGCCAAGAAAATGTAAATATCACTATAAATTCTAGTTTTACATGTGCAACTGCTTCCTAATGATGTTCCTCTCATCTAGAATAGTTATGAGGGAAGCAGGGGAAAACCACTGCAGTAAACAGGCCTAGACAGAGCTAAGACCCCATTCAGAAAACTACAATGTTCTACGTCTTGTACTGAAACACTCTGAGCATTGTGGTTTTGGTTTCCTCCTGTAAAAAAATAAAGAAAGGCAACTTTATGAAAGACATTGCCACAGATATCTATCAAGGAAAAAAAAGTTGTTTTAATGTCTTTCCTGTTCATTTTTTAAAGAGAAATTAAGTGAAAGGACTTGAGCACAAGTGCTATGAGGAGAGGCTGAGGGACCTGTGGTTATGTAGTCTGGAGAAGATGAGGCTCAGGGGGGACCTCGTCACTCTACACAACTACACAAAATTAGGTTGTGGCCAGGTGGGTATTGGTCTCCTCTCCCAGGCAACCAGTAACAGGACAAGATGGCATGGGCTTAAGCTCTGCCAGGGGAGTTTTAGGTTAGATAATAGGAAGAAATTTTTTAACAGAGAGAGTAATGAGGCATTGGAATGGCCTGCCCAGAAAGGTGGTGGATTCACCATCCCTGGAGGCTTTTAAGATGAGATTGGATGTGGTACATATTGCCATGATCTAGTAATCACAGTGGTGTTGGATCAAGGGTTGGACTTGATCTTGGAGGTCTCTTCCAACCCAGCTGATTCTATGATTCTAAGTGTAGTATTTTCAAAGTCAGTTTGGCCAGACAGCCTTCCTGGGCATAAAAGACAACAAAGAGGATGGAAGCAACAGAATAAGTCTTTAACTTCTATTTAAAGTACCATGTTAATATGATTACTGCAGTAGACAACTCTAAAGGTCAATCTAGAAACCTTCAGAACTCAGATCTCACCCAGCTTTTAGCAGTTGGCATTCTTACTCATCCATAGATCCCAACTTCAAATCCCACCAGCACATCATTAAGGCAGAAGACATCAATTGTCACCTGATACAAGAGTACAGATCTTATAAAAATTGCATGTTAAGCTAATGTTAAATGAGGCTGAAAAACCCAATCCAAACCCAAAACATCCTTTTGTGACCAAATGATGGAGGATCAAGTTCTTCCATTACAGGATGCTTAAAATAACACTAACACATTGCACCAAAGAGCACACTGTGGTTTAAAACAAACAAACAAACAACAAAACCAAACATATTGTTTGGTTTCAGGAAAGAGCAAGAACTTACACATTTAAAAAAAAAATATTATATTTCATTGTATAAAACCTGAATCAGAGACATATCAGTCAAGCTATGTACTTGATCAGAAAGATGATCAGTAAGTTCCTTGATGGTGTCCTTCCAGGGAGGACGACAATTCCAGTGGGAAGAAGAGGGAAACTATTAGGTGGGAAGGGAAAAAACAAATAAACAGAAAAAGAAGAATAAAGGAATTAGAGCGATCTCTCAGGCTTATCTTATTCCAGACCAACTCTTTCTGAAACTAACATGTGAGACCCTATTGCTAAGATCTGAAACACCTACCAAAATATTCTCTTTTGAGAATAAAACTCATAGGATATATGAACTTGCCATTAAGGTTTATTGTTACTCTGTCAAAGGTCAACACCCTAAAGAACAAAAGTCTCCACCATTTTCTGAGAAAATTGTCTTTTTCCTTTTTTCAGTCTTCTTATATACCTCTATTAAATTGACTCTATTTGCAGTACAGATAAATTTTAAATTTATATTAAATTCTCAGTTGCCTTCAATTCAAAGAAATTATTCATACATCCTCTTGGCATGCCTACTTCAGCTATATAAACAGTAGAGAGCAGACACACAGAGAATTCCCCATTTTCAGTATTAGAATACAAGAACAAGTCTCTTGAGCAGGAGAACCATAGATACTAGCGTAAAGAAAGACCTCAATCTGGTGCTTTCACCTGCGGCCCTGAGGGGAAGGTGGGGGAGGGAGAGAAAGAAAGGGACAAACTCCGGGGAGTGAGGTTGGTGCTGCCCAGGCAAGCACGAGGAAGAGGAGTTTATTCAAAACACTACAACTTAAATTGGGTCAGGGGGCTAGGTCCTGACCCCAGGAGCACCCTGGGAAGGTTTTTGGGGAGGGTCTGGGGCAGACCCAGCCATACAGGGCTTCAAAACTGGAACAGAGAGGCAGGTGATACCATATAAGGGAATGGCACAGTGCTGCAAACACAGACCAGTCAGGGATGGGTTACGTAGAAGTTTCCAGCAGGGACACACAGTGAAACAAAGGAAAGACATATAGAATGATAAAATCCTCAAACTTCGTACAGATTTCAAACTGCAAACAGTCTTTAACATAGCAGGAGTCCATACAAACACAGCAAACAGTTCTTAGCACAGATCCGTGCTGCTTTCCACAGCTAATCTCTCTTCTCTCCTCCAACATCCACCCAATGAAGTTATTCTGATTTACACAGCCATGAGTTTCTAGCTTTGTTTCTCATACATACTACAAAAAGAAAGAAGACCAAGAGGCATGCTAAAACCAACAAAAGTGGACTCCACTTTAAGGGAAAAAAGCAGTATGTTTGAAAATACTTATCCAGCTCAGTGCTGGTGGCATACTCGGAGAGAAATCATTTTTCAGGGCCACTCATACCGCCAGCTCAGCTACAAATAATCTCAGAACTTAAACTCATTAAAGCAGCAGAGATCACAGTCTCTCCTACAAAGATTCTTACAGATCCTGGTCCTGCAACCATTAATCAGGAACAATTCCCTTAAAGGTTTGCTTGAGTAATGATTCAGAGATAAAGACTAATTATAGTTCTCCTCAACTCGGATGCCAAAAGCATATTACTTGGTTGCGTTAGTACGTGATTTTAGGTAAGAATCAACTCAGATTACTTGTAACATTGAAACATGGGTGTCTAGCCTCGGGTTTATTATATACGTATTTCCATAGTCATGGAAGGTAAGTGCCTCCAGAGAAAAACTCAATCACGCTAAAAACGGTCTTTTTGTAGGGGATAAACTGTCCTGTGGAGCTGCCTGCCCTCTCCACTGACTAAAGAAAGAGTCTACAGCTGTGGCTCTATTTTTCAGTGAGTGTGATGATTGAGATGAAGTGCCCCCTGTATCAAGAGTGTTCAGTCTGTAAAAAAACTAACTTTGCTGCTGGACCTGACCAGAGTGACTCCATTTCTTCAAACATATTACGAAGGACAGCACAAGAGAATGTCCATGTTTTGATCCTTTTGAGAAAGTTAACTTCAAATAGTCAAACGTGGCCACTTCTTGTGAAAGTTCAAATACATTTCAACAAAATCCAGTGACACTGAGACAAAGAAAACACTACTAGGACAATTATTCATGTAGACTTTGTGCTTCTAGTTTTAACTCTTAAATAAAAACTTCCACCTATCAAGGTTTTAGGAGAAAGTGGGAGAAACATTTTTGACAAAGAGACAAATAACTAACAGGCAAAAAGTGTGGAATGATAGAGATACTAAAACTCTTCTCATCTCTGGTGACAGAGAATAAGTTCTCTAAATTTTTGAGGAATAAGTGAAATGCAGTAATAGATGTTACTGGTACTCTGACTGAATAATAATAATAATAATTGTATCTGGCACTTCCAGAGGCTAAAGTGACTTTCATCAAAGAATTGCAAAACACTTTGAATGATTTTCTCTTTCTAGAATGGCAGGATTTTGCAAGGTATGGAGTACTTCAAGCATTAGAATTTGAGGGTGTACAGCACAACACAAAAAGAACAGTCTGAAGAACCAAGTCTTTTAGCCTCATTATAACCTTACAAGGAAAACAACACAGCAATGTAAACAGACTTCCAATAGCAAGAACATAGTATAAATGCAAAGACAGGTAGCTAGTGAGGGATTCAAGGGCGTGGAGTGAAATAACGCAAAACTGACACTGCCTTATATGAGCTGATTTTTCTTGTCTCACCGCTGCTACCTTAACTCCTTGTTGCAAGAACTCAAGAGATTGGCTACCTAGGACTCTCACATCAAGCTAACATGGTCTACACAAATAAATAGCTAAAGCCAGTGAAATACTGCCTTTTAAAAACCATGGTAACTTTGAGACTTGAAGGGCTGTAAACAAGAATGTTTTGTTAATATGAAGCAGCATCTCCATGGTCAGGATCTCCAGATAACTGGAGAAGTCAAAGCATTTTTCTTTTAATTTTATTTATTTATTTTCAAAATGCTGAACAGTTAGTTCATGTGACCAACCGATAGCTATTTAAACTTGTACATTTACAGAATCAACAAGAATCCAAATAATTTTTTCTGTAATTATCTAATACCCCTAGTCTCACACCAGTATCAGTGCCATAAACAGAACAAGTAGTGGTTTATGACTCATGAAAAACACAGCCATCTCAGACTGTTTTGCATTAAGCTGCAGACGACATTAAACCTAAAACAAAAATCAAAGCTACACAGTAGCCAAAAGTAATAGATAGCCAATCCCTGAGAAAAAAAAATCATAACAGTGCCAGACCCATAGAGGAAAACAAATTCAAAATGGCATGAAAAGAGAGATAGAGAGCAGGAGACAGAAGATATCATATGGTTTGAACATTCTATCTGTTCTTAAAAATCTCAAATGTGGGTCAGCCGTGTAGTCTTCCATTAATCTTACATCATCTGTGGCAGTATTCCTTCTCCCTTACTCATCTCTACTAACTAGGGAGCACATGGTCCTTTTCTTCAGTGACTGGTGTCCTCTCATGCTCTTTGACTGCCACCTGTCTTTCTTTTCTCTATTTAAAGCATTACATAACAAAACCATATGATGAAGAGGAGTTAAATGCCTGGCTCACCCTCATAAAAGTTATTTCTGTTATGGGGCTTTCTCCCTTCCTCTCCTGATCTGGCAAATTCAAAATGACTTGACATTTTCAATTGTGATTCTACATGAGCAAATGGTAGTTTCTGAACAGCAAACTAGAAAGGAGTGAAATACATTTCTAGATAAAGGCTACTACTTGTGATGTAGCACCTGTGACCAAACAGCAGCAAAATGAGCTGTGGTCATTTTGTTACACCACTAGATAGCCCAGTCTGGCAAGCCCAGCCAGGCTGCAGGGCACTGCTCAGAGCCAGCCTCTGCTGTTAACCAAGGAGTAGGAAACAAAGCAGAATTGGGAACAGATAATGTCATGGAAAGCCAGGGTGATGGGCAGAGCTTACAGCACCTCTAAGCCCAGGGAACCTATATTGGTCCATATGCACTGGCACCCACTCTATGTTTGCAGGGATGGCAGCAGCACAAGTGTCTCTACTCTCCCTTGTCTGTGTCCTTCCTGTGCAGAAGGATGGCACCTGCTTCCATTAACAAACACCAATATCACTGCTGGAAGAGCCATCATCAACTTTTGACACTTGTAACATGGAGAATTTTCCTTCATGAAGCAAACTGAAGCCATTAACTCATTTCACACAGGCCAGTGAAGCCATGACATACAAATGACTCTTACTCTATGGCAAACCATGCAGCACTCAGTCAAATGACCTAAAGGGTTCAAGTTGTATTATCACTCCTCAAGTCAAAATATTCCACTTGTTAGGAGTCCAGTTGTATGCAGCCCTGGAACACTGAAATATCTATCCAACAGAAATAGTTCAATCCTTCTTAAGTGGAATTTGCAAACACTTTGTCTACTAGTTTATCAATTACTGAAAGCAGGACATCTGTATATATTTGGGAAAAAAGGATACTCAAAAATATTACACCATAGGAAGGAAATCAACAAATTAGGCTTACTCTGAAAAACCACTTTGACATGACCAAAGTGCTATATATCTGTTGTTCCCCCTTACTGTACAAGGATCTGAGGTGCATGGCCCTCCATGGAACATCCCTTTACAAGTTAATCAGTTCCTGAGTTAGAAAAGAGCTGTTTCACTTTAGCACTCCTACAAACATCAAAGGTAGCTCTGTTGAATTAAACAGATCTAGAAGGATAAAATTAGTATTCAAAATATACAGACTGAATCAACCAGGTATGTCTATGCATAATTTCACTTACAATTCTCAAATATTAAAGAGACATCACTAAAGAAGCCATCCTAACAAAGTTTTATAAAACCTGCTCTTGGTTTTACAAAGTATGTCAAAGTGAGCTATTTAAAAAAGCCAGAAATACTTCACAGCTAGAACTATGAGAAATACATGAAATCTTGAAGCAACAGCCATTTTTTATGTCCTGTTCAGAGTCTTAAAACATGAATATCAGTGGACAATTAGAAGAAAAAAAAAGAAACTTTCTAACTTTTCATTACAGTAAGAACTTGCAACTCTTGATCTGTAATAGATTGACAAGAGTTTACAAAACTTTTTGTAGGAATACAACAAACTAGAGTATATTTGCATGAACAAATTTCAATTATAAGGTACTCAGTGCAACACGGGGCTTGATTGCATAGCCTCTTGAAATGTGACTCATCTTGATTTCACACTTCTAGTTAAAACCTTGGAAAACTTTCTCTATCTTTCATTCTAATAAAATAATTCAGATGTGAAATTTAGTGAAACAATCCTCACTAAAACATTTTGGTCAGTTTTTCCAGTTCTTAGCTGCAATTGCATTAATTCCTTCTAAGTGATATCTGTAACCTGCCTGCAATAAAAGCAGTATCTGGGTCTGGAAAAGACAAAATGCTCTGTGCAAGTACAGGAGTCCCCCCACAGGAGGGCATCATCTTGGTTTCCTCACAAAAAAGTGAAAAAACAGTAGGGAAAAAGTCATAGCATTTTGTCAAGCATTTCTATTTCTGTGTAAGTACGAGAAGAAAAATAAATACACTGTAAATATAGTCATGTTCTAGCTCTCTGACTAAAAAAGTAATAAATAAAATTAGAAACCAAAACTGGAAAGGCCTGTTACTGCCTGGCTTTTTAAAGAATATTAGTGTTATCATCCAGGACTTCCCAGTCATGTGATACCACAAAATGGCACATAAACTTCAAGACTGCAAGAAGCTGAGTAGCCAAAGCTACCTTAATCTGTTATCTTCTTTAATGAATAACAGTATCAAAGCCAGAAAAATATGACAGCAGCTGAGTGTGGGTGTCAACATAGAAAAATATGAAGAAAAGTATTCTAAGCCTTTTCTTTCCCCCCTAATATCCCCTAAACCACATGCATATACCACATGTATTTAAAGGCTGGTGATCAAACACTCTAGCTCCCTACAACCTTACAGAATATTTAGAGAGCAGTTCTTTGCAGAGACTAAAAACCATATCTTTGTGACTTTACTGTTAGACTGGAAAAGTTCTGACCAGGATTAAACTAAAACCAACTAGGCTAATACCACTTATACTGCCCAGGGCCTCGTGGATGCATTAGCAATACACAAAATTGAAAATAAATGAAGAGATAGAACAGGTACAACAGTAAAGCAAGGCAAGTTCTGTGACTCTGGAGGCTGCCACTGAGCTCTGCTGCCCAGTGCACGGTGATACACCATGTGCACTTCCAGAAGCACACTGCATAACCAAGGAATAGCAATAATAACACATTGCCTAATACAGCAGCCCTACAAGCACTCAAGACTCCCATCCCCACCCAAATACCTGCCCTACAACACTGCAAGATGACACCAAAGTATTCCTGCCTGTTTCTCCATGTACCTTTATTTGCTATGTGGATTTTAGGAGGAAAACGGAGGGGAAATGGCCTTAAGTTTTCAGTGTTGGCACTGAACTGGTCCACAGTGGAAACCCCCTTCCAGTTTCTCTTTCTTCTATGCAGATTCTAGCTCTTTACCCGTCTCTAGAATCTTTGTGTTTCTACCAGTCACAGCTACTTCAACAATGCAGGAGTTAGCAACTGATAGCTCAGTGCCCAAAAGTAAGATTTCTAACCTTGCCAACAACACACAGGGAAGTGTTGCTATGTATCCTGACAAGTAATTAAAACTTACTCATGAGATAATCCCATTCTGTTGTGCCCTAGAAGTCCCCCGCCTCATTCCTTGACATACCAGCACTAATGTATAACAAAGAACAAATGTTACATTGACAAATAGGTATTCCCAAAACTGCTCACATGCATGAATGTAAATGTATAAACATACACATACATGCACACAACAGCAGTTCTGAACCACAGTCATAAAAGTTGAGCCTCAGCAAGAATTATTCCATCTCTACAGTCATGGGTTCAATGTTTTTTACATCTCACTAACTTCTTGACAATACATGAAATGCTTATCAAAATTTGGTATGTGTTTCATGAATCTCTGAATTTTATACTTTTTTTTTTTTTTAAATAATGGTAGGCAATAAATACTGTCTCCTTTAAGAAAACCCAGTGCTGTGTACACTGAATACAAGGATTTTACAGATGTTTCAAGATGAAGATCTGCAAGAGATAGGACCTAACATGCAGGCAGACCAAGCATTCAAAATGGGAAAGCTTTGTCCCAAAGCATTTTGCTACATGCAAGCAACAATCAGGTTTAGTTATTATCATCAGTGCTTACAGTGTTTCCCATTCAGAACACTTAACCCTCAATTCACCTTAGCAGCTACATTTTCACTGTCAATCTACCCACATCATATGCAGCACCATTAAATGGACAGCCAGTGGCCCACAGAACTATAAATATGAATAAATCTAACATGACTAACTTTCAGAACTCTTATTTAGAAACTATAAAACAACATAAACAACATCATGTTTTTATGCTAAAGATTGTTTTTTAAAAGTTGTAGTAGCTTAAACACTCAAGGACAAAGCAAGAGTCTGATAGAACTCTGCAGCTGCATCTAATATCTTGAACATTCCATTCTATTTTGAAATTTGCTTTTCTTCTTTAAATTAAGTTCTCTGTTTATAAACAAGATCTAAATCCCTCTGGGGGTTAATCAAATAAGCACAAAATACAAACCAAAAAAAAAGAAAAAGCACCTTCAAAGCTGATATTTGCTCAAAACCTGGAGCAGTTGCCATGGAAATCATATTCTTTTGATCCATAAATATCGTCAAAATAGCATGAGTATTTGAACCAGGTCCAGCTAGTTTGAAATCAGAAAATGAGGGAAATGAAAGTGACAGAAGAGGGGAAAAAAAAAAAAGGTGATAAAAATCTCCCAAAAAGTTACATTTACCTCCTCCTTTCAAGATTTATTCCTAAGTCTGTGTTTTACAAATCTTCATTTTAATCATTATTTAATGATAATTTAAACTGCCAAAGAGGTAGAAGATTTAAACAGAGACAAAAGTAAGGGCAAGATTGTTAGATATTACATAACATTAGCAGTATGAATGCTGTGTGCAGTTATTAGTTTTACATAGTTGAGAAAATGCTATTGTACTTGAGCACATCTGCATTTAAACTTGTGAATAGATAACTTAATTCAAAAGGATTACTCATCTTTCTAAGTTCTCAAGAATCTTTGCTACAAAGCAAAGGCTACATCAAATCTTCAGAAAACCCTTACAAATCTAGGCATCTTGGGGAAGACTTCACCACACAAGTTTATCTACTATACTCAACACCAGTAAAATAGCTTCTCCTACATATGGACACTCTACCTAAACTCTTGAGACACTTCCCCCTCAACTCCATTTTGCACTTTAACTACTTTAATTATGACAGTGACCCAGTTTAAGAACTGGCTGGATTTTGGTTATTTTTGTTAATATAAATAAGATCACAACTGAAGAAAGGCAGCTTAAGTTTATCAATGCTATATATAGTATTATGCTACACTTCCCATGAGCAGCCACAGCACATTCCTCCACAGCCTCAAAGGATAGCAAAGTCTCTGTCCATGGCCCAGGATGTGGGGAGCACTGTCACAGCCCTCACACATTCATCTGTGCTTTGTGTCATCCTTAGCAAGAGGCAGAAACACTTGAAAGAGGCACTATGCTTGGAAATTGGGAGGGATGACTGTAAATTTAGCTCTGTTCTAAGCTCAGTTTCTGGAGCCTACCCAGATAAACTAAGTCCAGAACACCCAGACTTTCTTCAGAATAACTCTCATTACTTACTGGTTTTGTTCAAGAGCAGAAACAATTGAGATTTCCTACCTTTGGATAGTAATTTATGCTGGAGATGGCTCAAAAGAGGCCAATTCATTGAGTTACTTGGAAATACATAGACTTGTATCTCATGCTCCTCTTTCACCTCCTTGCACCCTAGCTTCCTGCACAGGAAGACCTTGAGAATAGCTTCAGGGTTTGCTGGAGAACATACTGCAGATCAGGTACAGCAGCTCCTTCTCCAATAGGAAAGCCTGAAGACAGGAAGAGTTCTGTTCTCTGCTTCTAAATGATAGTTAAAAAAATTCCCTGCTTCATCCTACAAACTCCCAAGTTTCCTCAGACAGCTCTTGCAAAATAACTTTGGGAATGAAAATCATATTTCACTCACTAAACTGGCAATAGCATAACAGATACTCTTTTTTTTCTGAAGAAAAGTGCTGCTTACCAGGCCTTATTTTATCTTAAAAAATGTTGTTTCATCAGGTTGAAATAGCACCAGTAATTGCTTCCTTACAGCACAACTTACCAGAGCAGGAAAGGGGTTGCGAAAACCCAATACTTTTCTCTCTGCTGTACCAGATGTCTGAACAGCCTTCACCTCCACTTGTATTACTTCTTTCTTTAAAGATACTGCCTTCACTACCAAAGGGGTCTCCAGTCAGAGGGGTAAAACAAATAAGCAAACAAGCAGAAAACCTACACACTGGTGCAACTACAGGATGATTGCACAAAAAATATGATAAAACATCAATTTATAAATAGCAAATTGAAATAAAATATTAAAAAAGCCCTAATAATTGAACTGAAATGCAAGGTAACTATTGTATTTATGATGTTGTAATGCAACCAGCAAGTTGCTTAAAATCTCATAGGCTTTGTGAAATAATTTAAACAGTGTTTTTTTCAGGGAGAAAAAAAAAAAAAGTCGGCCTTCTAAGATTTGTTATGAAAATCACACTTGTTCTCTAAGATTTATTTTACAATATCTCCTGCTTGTCTTATATCTGAGATCAGTACAACTAGAACATTGTTACCCAACAAAAAAATCGGATATGTGCAAGACATCATACTTATGGTACTGCAGAACATCTACATTACAGAATAGTTGAGATGTTCCAGTGGAGGTGCAAGTATGTTAGACACTATGAAATGTTAAAGAATATGTATTCCTTTGCTGTAAAGAAGTCCTGGGTAAAACCTGAAGAAGGAAAGAAAGCTACCATCATCTATACACCTTGCTTTCCCCTTTCTGCATACCGTTGCTAGCTTCCTTTCAGGCACTTACAAAGAGTCAGTGGCACCTTCTGGTTCTTCAGTCATCAACGACTACCCAAAGGTCTTATGAGGCAGCACAGACAGGGAAGGCTGGACAGGTAAATAGACAATGATAGGTACTGGGCCAGTGGCTCAGCTGCATAGACTGGCTCAAGGGCTCCTGGTGAGCTATCACTGCCCATTAAACAGAGAAAAGGACAAGGAGCCATCAGAGTGCTACAAACTAAGTCAGGCAATAGCAAAGAATGCCAGTGATCAAATAGAAAATCTGTATACACAGACTTCCTATTTTACAAAGCAACTGATCTATAGATATGATACATGTGAGTGATATTCGAAAGGATTTCTTTATAAACATGGCTATATTGTGCTTTTACTAAATTTATATCGGAGATTAGAAAGGAAAAGAAGGAGAAAAAAAGCCAAGTTGCATATAAAACACAATTTCAGGATTACTCAAAGAAACAGCTGACAGTAAATTTAGTATGATCAAGGATAGGACTTATTGCCTAATGTCCATCGAAGGATGAGATGAAACAACTCCAAAATAGCTAGACAGTGAATAAAGATATAGTATATTTAAAACAAGCAGATGTTTTTTCCCTTTAGTTAGAGGTGCCAGAATTTTTCTAAAATTCTGAAGACATTTGTCCCCAGAGCAATGAAGACATACTTAGGTCATAATCATGCAATCCAATATATATAAGAGCATAAATATTGTAAGTGCAAGTGTTTGCACATTGGGATCCTTATTTTCCATTTTTACCTCTATCCTGTGGGGGTTTTTTTAACTTCAAAAGTACTAAAACTTATATACCAGTATTCCAGGGCATTAATTATGTCTTTTTTGACTAGAAGGCCCTATGTGCAAATATGTTGTAAATAAAATCTGCTCAGTGCATTAGTGAGAGCTCCCTGTTGGGTTTCCATATTTTGACACCTCTTTTCAAAAAGAAATATAAAATATTTTCAAAAGTATGTGCCTCACAGAGTTCCTTGAGGCATGTGTTATCTCAGTGCTACTTATTCCTTGGCATATGGTTTTTCTTTAATAAGAATTTCCTGAGAAAACACAGTATCTTTTGTTCAGCAGAGGAAAAACAAACTATTCCCGTTCCATTTACACTGTGTGACTGTTATGTACAGAATCAGACTACAGCTTGCTTTCTTTCTAAAGAGAGGTAGGCCAGAAACAAATATTTAAGAAAGCTGATTTGTTGGGCAACGGAACACCATAGGTGGGTGTAAATTAGTCAGAAAATGGTCAGAGATGGTAAGGAATTGCAGCATATAAGAGCTCATACACTATAACCAAAAATTATGTATAAGAGTATACATGAAATATAGCGAGAGAATAGAAATTATAAATTAAAGAAGGTCTCACTCTTTGTTTGCAGTTCTCTCTACACCTACAGCTTTCCCAGCAGCCACAGCTGAAGGAGGCATGGAACAATGCACTTCAGAGACACTATTCAGCTGGCCTGGACAAACTCCCTCCTCCAAAACCTGACAGTCCTGTTATGTCTTTGCTCATTTTCCACCCAAAACTCTGCTAATACTTTGCTTAGCACTCCCCATACAACAGACTCCCAGTATAATTGCTTACAAAAATGTGTATGGAAGGTTATATTTTTTTTAAAAAGAGAGACAGTTACACACCTGATCTAAATTGCTCCTGAGATGTTATCTGTTAGTCCTGCTTTAGTCTCATTTCACTTCGCTCTTTCCCACTATCAATAAATAGTCCAGGGAAAGCTGCTGCTTCCTTCTGTTTTGCAAAATGTCAAGCATCCCTTCACATGTTACGTGGTAAGAATATGCGAACAGCATGTACTCTGAAAGGACACAGGAAAAGATGCTTGACAGTTAAATGTCCACCTTCATAAAATCTAGGGACCAGTAAAATCTAGGGACAAATTTGCTCCCATCAAGGTAGACAGCAGCAGAAGGGCATCTCCAAGGAGCAGCACCAGAGGGTACCAATACAGAAGACCCCCTGGCTCAGTTCATGGGACCACAGCAGAATAACTGAGGCTGGCAGGGATCTCAGCCCAGTCTACTGCTCAAAGCCTGACATGGTACAGTCTTCCCAATTACTGAAATCTATGCCTTGATAACTGGAAAACCCCAACCATAGTGGCTCCCACAGAAGCAGACATATACAAACTTCTACACAGTTCTGAGGTTTTCTTTTATTCATTTATTTATGAGCACGGGGAGTATTTGAAAGTATTCCAGATCAAATTCTTCTTTAATTTCCATTCCCTGTAAGCCTAATGATTTCAATGTGGAATTTCCTGCAACTATAATGAAATTAGTCCTTTCCTTTGAAAAAAAAAATAAAATCTGAAACTTCAGCTAGGATTATGAAAAGAAATTAAACTATAAAATATTAAACACATCCCCACCATACAAAAGCAAGGATTGTATGCACCCTGTGAAGTGGCACTCTCCTTTTTCCCAAATGGGATTGTGGCTCTAGAAAAAGAGGGATTTTTTTTAAATTGAATTTGTCCTGAGAAAAGGCTTTAGACATGTGTCTTTGCATTATATGAACTGATCAGGTGACATTATTGTGAGTTATTTTTAAAAATCTGATACAAGTTCCTTCAAACTTGAAACTTTTTTCTGTCAAGAGGTTACTTAACTGAACAGTATCAGTTTGAAACATTTTGAAACAGATATTTTAGTTCTATAATTCAGTTCTTTGGAGTATTGCTTAGCAATACAGAAGAAAAAAATTCTAAGTAGAAACCATGAATTTAAATATCAAAGTCAGCTCTCATATGTTGAATGAAGGATACCATCATAGAAATGCTTCTGGGAAGGAACCCCAAAAGGTCATCTAGTCCAATCTCCCACTGTAAACTAGAGTATAATCACCACTAAATCAGATCAGTAACAGGTTCACATAGCAAAGTCTTGAGAACCTCCAAGTACAGACCCCAAAACATCTGGGCAATCTCTCTCTGTCCTGCATTAGTGTTCTATCAATTTTTACTTTGTATCCCTCAAGTTCTACCTAAACCTCTCCAAACACAGCTTATGGCCATCATTCAACCCTGGTGAGATTGCATCTGGAGTACAGTCCCTAGTTTTGGGTAACCTAATTCAAAAAGAATGCTCAGAAATTTGAGAAGGTACACTGGGGGACTACCACTGTGGAGAGGGGCCTCCGACACACCATCTGGAAGGAAAAGTTGAGGTACTTGAGCTTACTTAATCTGTTTGAGAAGACAGTAAGGAGCAATTCAGAAGTGCCTCCAAGCTTTGATAATAACATTACAGGTGGAATCAAACTCCTCCAGAAAACACCAAGATTCAGAGGTCTCTTGCAACCAATACTTCTTTGATGCTACAAATCTTAGGGGAAAAAAATTTGGCATCTACATTGACTCCTGGGGCACTCTGCTCATTGTTGTCCACCAACCCTTTCAGCCTGAGAGTACAGCCAGTTACCAGCCTACCATTATGCAGTCCATACTTTCCATGTTTGTACATGAGAACACAGTAAAATAAATCAAAGTCATAACCAAGGTCAAACCATATTACACCTTCACTGATGTCCCTTCATCCACAATGCCAGGTCCTTTGAAATAGCAAACAGTTAAAGCTGGCAAAACACAGCTTCCATTGGTAAATCAATGCTGACTACTGATTGTGTACTTGTTCTTTATGTTTGCAACTGGCACTCTAAAGATGTCTACCATGACCTTTCCAGGGACCGAACTAAGTTCCCCAAGTCTTCCTTTAACTGTTGGTTTATTAAGATGGGTATAATAGAACCATTTCTCCAGTTGTCAAGGACCTCTTTTAACTGTGACCTTGCAGCCTTGCAATCACATGTGCAATCTCTTACACCACCCTTGAGGGAATCCCATCTGGTCCATGAATTTGAACACAAAAGAGAACTGAAGATACATTACCTTCCTAAGCGAACCTGCCTTATAATACTCTGCTTTGGAATAGGCTTAGAGAAAGATTCTATTCTCTGTAAAATACAAGGGATGTGAAGCTGATAAAAGTTAACCCTCATGTATTATAAGTTTATTCCTTCAATGCATAAGTACTCACAAGAAGAGTCTTATTGTTTTATTCAGAAATTAGAAAATTCTTCCATTACTTACAAGTTCCAGTCGATGAATTAGCACAATGTTCCTGTCCTCACAAAGGTGCCAATGCTATCACAAGAAACAAATAAATAGGCATAAATTAAAAGCTGTGAGTTTTCACAGACCATACTTAAAAAAATCTCCTTGTGCATGATTGACCTTGGTTTATTATGCCTTGTTATAGAATAGTTACAATATCACTTTGTATTATGCAAACACTAGGAAAAAAAAAATCTTAAATAGATCACTTGCATGATTTCCTAGCTGTATCATAGGAAAAATATAAAATATCAGTCATGCAAACTGCTGTCTTTTTTTCTTTCTAAATGTACCTGGAATGGTTTGAAGGTTTGTTTACTTCTTCTGAGGGTTCCAGGACGGTTTCTGTTAAAATAAGAGATTTAAACTTGTTCACTAAATCTTTCATGATTGTCTGAGCATTGTTAAACAATTTATCATATTGGCAATAAACATTTGCAGCACACACTACAATGCTTTCATGGGACTTGATAATGGGATATACTGAGAATACATATGAAGAATATCACCAAAAGAAATCCTATTAGCTTAACAAATTGCAAAACCAACTAGTATAACTTTTTCTGTGTTGACATAATTAATTTATTGTTTTTTCTAAAAACTGAGCAACTGCATCAAAAATATTTTTTTTTAAACAAACAAAAATATCTGACAGCAAGTAAATTCAGATATTTGGATGCAGGTCTCTGCATATCGCATCTGTTACTCCTCAATGTGGATGCAGGCTTCAAATTTGGGATGGTATTTGTGCTGTACATGATGAAAAACAGTGAGTCACAGATGGTGCTCCCCCTGCCTGAACTCACTATTCCCTTTTGATTTCTGGTCAGCATTTTCAGCATAAAGGGGAATAGATGAACTTTGTGGGCTCTGAAGATCTGCAGACTGTGCACCTTTGTATGTGAGCAAGGGAGGCAGCAGGAAATAGCCCATAAAACTAACTTCATCATACTTCACCTGACCATTCCAAGGGCAGTATGAAAGGGCTGCTCCTATATTCAATGTATCTTTTTTACCTAAAGTTGGTTTTGCTATTTTTGTGAGGATGGGGGGTGGTTGTTGCTGTTTATTGGCTGGGGTTTTTTGATTTTCTAACAGTGACGCAATCAATGCATTCCTTTCCCTTCTGACCCTTCACAGTGATTTTCCTGAGAATACTGCATATTTGATAACACTGAAGACTGAATAAACTTTTGAATCCATAATGGACCTTAAAACAAAAGTAGATTTTGCTCCCTAATAGCAAAATACATAGTGTGTTACCAAAACCAAATTCTCAGGAGTCCCATGATTTTCTAAACAGTAGATTTTTTGTTCTGCTTATTTTATATTTTTCAGGTACTGGGTTAATGCATGGAACAAGTAATGCATTTTTTGTCAAAAGAAATACCCCCAAACAGAAAGCTATACAGGAAGGTCCAGTAAACTTTTGCTCCAGTAATCTTAAACATTTTTTAAGCAAAGTATTAGAAACAATTGACAACACGTAGATGAAGAAGAAAGGTGCTGTTATTTATTGTTTCTGCCATCAATTACAGTGGTCTCAAAGGTTTCATGCACATTTCTGCTTCTCCCACACTAAAAACAAAACACACACTAAAACCGATTTTATAGATTGCAGCATCACACCAATAACTTATTTCATCTCCACCTGGACATTAAGAAAATTATACTCCCAAATAACAAAGTCAAAGTTCAACTGAGATTCATCAATGCATTTCAAACACCAATAATCTCCAAGCAATTCATGGCTTGAAACCAACCACCAGAATGAATGAAAAAGATCAATTAAAACAATAAGTACATCTGAGAAGATATATTATACTTTCATAGAAGATTTGTTAATAGAAAAAGAGAAGAAATTTGTCATACAGATTACCCACTACAAATTACTTGCTTAACTACTTAAATTCTCAGAAGCAAAACAGCTTAGATTGAAGCCTCAGCCAGTTACAGTTTATTAATACATACTGAATGCATCATTTTCTATTTCTGTCCTTAAGATACACGAGCTTCCGACCTTTCACACAGAATACTCCTAAATAACAAACAGGTATAGAAGAGCTGCCATTCACACAGCACATGAAATCTACAGCATCTTTGCAAAGCTTATTTGATATCCATACAGGAGGCCATAGAGGAGACTGGGGAGAAATGAGACCTAAATCCATTGAATAGCAGTACACAAACAAATACAGCTCCTCAGAAATGTAAAATCAAGCATAGAAACCAAAAATTTTCTATTCTAGAGCCTATGTTATTAAAAAATATATTCTCTTTAAACCAGGAGAAACAATACAATGTCCTGTAAAAAAACCAGCTTCATGAAGAGAAGTCCTATGACTGTTAAGAAATCAAACTCTGTTATTTCAAAAGGACTGCAAAAGCAGCCCTTGAACTAACAGACATGTTTCAATTCCTGTTTCCGGCATTGGCAAGCATCAAAACCAGCATACAAGTAGCTGGGAGTCAGGCAGCAAGAATGTGCTCACAGACGAAATCCATCTCTTTTGACCAAAAAAACCCCAACCCAAATGTACCAACAAGCATAGGAGAAGGTATACAAGGCATACTTTCATTGCTATGTGGATACTACTAGTTGCTTGGTCAGCCTTTGGAAAGGAGCATCCGTCACAGAACTGCATATTCACCTACTGAAGGTTCTTTTGCTTATTTCTGGGCTAAGGCAGCCACTTGCCCTTCACATAATAGCTGTATTTTGAAGCACAGATGTCTAGCATTACAAGAAGCACTGTTGCTTTCTAGAGTTGTTCAAATACAGTCTAAGGCACAGCTAACAAAAATACTGCTTATGGACATAAATTAAGCAAATTTACAAATACTTCATTTATACACTTGAGGATAACCAAACTTCAAGTTTATGGCCATCACTTCCATGTGATTCTTCTAGATGAAAAGCTTTGCCTGTCCTAAGGTACATCAGAGATCAAATATTCATCCCAAGATGAATCATATTCTAGTTAGCATATTTGCATTTTCTCATAAATAAAGCATGAATTATTCTTCAACTGACAGGGGACTTAATCTCTCAGCTTCGCTTGAAATCACAAGTTTCAGTGTCTAAAATAATAAAAAAAAGGCTCCTTCAAGCCTTAATTTAGTGTAAACAGTTATTATCTTTTTCTTTCCAAACTATAGAAGACAAATTTCTGAACACAGTATTATTTTTTTCACAAAACGGATACAGAATTGACATCAGCAACCAGAGTTTTGTTAAAGAATTCTAAAAACATGGCAGAGGACTAGGAGGAGGTTGCCCTGCTGGGTTAAAGACAATTTTGTAGGTACCTTAGTTTAGATTTACAACTTCAGTGCTCATACTGTTTTCAGCACCAAGACCTAGTCTTCCAGCTTTACAGACAGAGTGGCAGCTGTGTGAGCTGCTTTGTGTACCCTGAATATGAGTGTGCCAGAAATTATATTGACTCTGGTCCTTGAACAAAACAGCCATTGAGTTTTCGGACTCAAGCCCAACAGAACTTGTGCAGTACCATGGCATTAAAAGAAACACATACAGAAGTCCAGGTTACTTTCCAGAACTGTCAGCTCCAAGGTCAACAGCCATAGAGTCCTATCTAAGAAGCAGTGAAAGTGCTTGCACATTTGTCCTCATTTTCAAACACTTTGCATGTTCCTTTAACATCTTGAACACAAAGTTTGCAGTTCTGACTCTTTCCTACAAATCTTGAAGCTGATGAAGTCAGGACATTGCCACTGTGTCTGTTCTTTAAAAAGTTTCAAGAACACTAAAAGACATCTTCTAGCAATCCATAACAAATAAAAGAAAACAAGTTTGGGTGATAATGTTTTTATTATGGGATGACCAATCTTCTACTGCTCCAGAACTGCTGCATTCCAGCAGAGAAGACAATGTGGAGTTTTACATGCCTTTATTCCTACTAGTTTTCCAATGCTAGAAATCCTCAAATGGACTACTTTGATGCTTCTAAAGGCTTTCTAATGATCGTATGTTCGGAAATGTAAACTGATTATCTGAAAATTGTTACTGATAAGACATTTGAATTTTGACACAATCACTTACTGCTTCTGAAACAACCACAACTTGCTGCAAAGTACTCAAATACATTCTGAAGTTTGGCATGAAAAATAATTATTTAAAATTTCCCTATCCGTAAATTACAGGATAAAGCAGCAATCAATTAATATCACAGAAATTAAAAATTCATAAGGCAGTTAGCATTCAATCAGAGAGAATCCAGTGCAGTGATCTATAGTTATTTTAGCTGAAAATGTAATTAACTGAATCAAAACAAAATAATCATGGCCATTCACAAAGCATAGTTAGATATTTAAGGCAACTTCTGCTTCAGACTTTGTATAAGGAAATTGGTTTGGTCCAAAAGACATCATTACCCTAGGCTGGATACATAGCAAATTAAGAAAGACAAGCAATCCCCAGAGGAAGCTAAAATACAGGCTGACTGAACCACTTCCTGCAGTGGCTGCTGCTGTTTCATTTACTAATGCCAGCTCAAGTTAAAATTTAAGTTAGATGCCGCTCCAAAAACCACACCCTGGATCATCATTCCAAAATTAGTAGGGAATACCTAGTTCTCTCCATGTATGCATCCACATGCAGACATATGATAATTTGACTTTATTCTAAATATCACTTTTCCTAAAAATTAGCTGCTGATAACGTCACCTAGCCCAGTGTAAACCCAACAACATGTGAAGTAGTTGCAGCTTCCACAAAGATTAAAAAGCTTATCGCGCTTGTGGCCTCAAAAATTGAAGCAACTCAGAAAAGGGAAATTTGCTTGATGTACAATACTCCAAAATATACAATTTTGCAGAAGGATTTCTTGAAGCCAAACAGAAACCTGCGGGGCCTGCAGTTCTACCATCAGACAACACCTTCAAGAGTAAAAATCTAGAATTATATGCCAAGCATGCTTTTGGCTGCAGAAGACCAGCCTGATGTGTTGCACACTATTACCCCCCTACTTCCCATAAAATTCAACACAAAACTAGGTACAAAGAAGAAAGTTCAGCCCTGGCAAGCAGTGTTTCTGTGAGTCAGCAAAACTAGTAAAAAGTGATGTGAATTGATAGGGTATGTGGTAGTCCCCGCAACCTTCACTGCCACATGTGAAAATTCAGTAGTGACCATCCTTCCCCAAACATACTACTGCTTGTCATGACAGTACTGCCTGTACTTAACCATGACGTGGAATAATCTGGATCCACATATGGACAGTTTTTCCCTCAAAGATTCTTCCACTGGGTCTGGTGTCCTTCTGAACACCATTTGGGTGTGCCATGGAACAGCTACATGTAACCCCCAAAGGGGCTCAGCCAACAGCAGCTCAGTCACATGCAGCTTTGTTAGCCAGAGATGGTGCTCTCAGAGAGAATTTCAGCCTGGCTCACAAAAAAGGATTCAAGAGCAACAAACACAGAGGCCCAGCAGCTATAGCACATAAAACCCTGACTTACAGGTACAATATGTCTGAAGAACTCATTAATAGTAGCTTGATTATTCTCTGTATACTTCCAATGCTGTGGATAGTTTAAATAGACAGTATTGAATAGGCTACTAAACCGATTAATCAGGTAGGCAGCTTCTTTTGTCTGCAAGCCCCAAGAAGCAAAGAGGACATAAANAAAAAAAACCCCCAAAACCCACAACAAAAAAACTGAAATAAAGGTTCCACACATTTCTAACATCATTCAGGATTAAAAGGGCCACAACACTGATCTGCTTTTGTTAAGTTGCATATCAAAACAGAACTTTTTTAAGACTACATAAATATGAGTTTTGGCAATATAACTTCAAAATATTACTTTAAAATAATGACCCTTATATTTATGAAATACATCGAAGGGAAGAGAATTCTACCTTTACCCACACAGACGAAATACAATTCTGCAAATTGGATAGGACTTCTGTCCTTTGTTGAAAATGAGTTGCACTGCACTTCACAGCGTTATTTAAATACAAATTTCTCCCTCAAAACTGGGGTCAGAGATATAATTTTAATTTCCACATATATATTTTTTAAGCACTTCTACATGTTGAACTTCAACTCAAAGTTATGCAGTATTAGTTTCTGGTAATACATACATTGATTGTGCTATAGATAATTAATAAAATCCTACCTTGCTTATATTGAATTGATAAAGTAGGGGTTTGTTTTCAAATTATAATCTGAATTCTACAGATCTTACTGAAGAATTCACCTAAAGCACACATCTGCAGTATACAGTGCACTATAAGTACATTTGTGTTCTTTTTTGTTAATTTTGAGATTTTGCTCAATGGTGAATTGGAGAAAAAAAAATCTTTATATGTATATATAGTTCATGCCAGTATTGTTTTAATTACTCTTCCTGCATAGTCTGTTTGCACACACATTTATTCATTTTCAAAATGAGTATCCTGTTTTTCCCAAAACCTTCAATACACTCTGAATACTGTAAGTAACAACTTAAATCGTTTGATTTGTTAATTCATAATGAAAAATACAGCTCTATACTGACAATTAAATTAGGATTAGGAACCTCCTGGGACAATAGCTGGGAGAGGGCAAAGTAAAAAAGCTTCTGATTAAAATAAATATTTGCAATTGTTTCTTCTTCCAATCATGATCTGCAAACTTACATATAGTAGATTGATTGAATGCAATTTTGCATTCAAATGTTTTTAATCATCTGAATGCCAAACTTTTTCCAACTGCTGCTTTCAATAAGACAAAAACTGTATCTGAGGTATGAAAAGGAAGACATTTTAACCCATAAATATGGCTCCAGAAGACACTGAATGAAGAGAGAAAAAACAAAAACCCCTTATTTTGAAGTAAAAGAAGGAATGAAAATATAATCTTTAAAACTTCTTCCACAAAGCATATTGTCCAAGTCTAAACAGGGAGCCTGTAAGTCATGTGACTGACTTTCACAGTGCCACTGTAGCCCTGTCCCAGAGATTTGGAGTGTCACTTGGAAAGCTGGAAACATGCAGGAAATCCTTATCAGCCTCAGACCTGCATCTCAACAGAAAAAGATCAATGAGGCGCATGGAGAATGAAGATGCTGCACTACCTCCCAACAGGGAAAAGAGTACTCATAAGTGATGGAACAGCAATAAGAGGAAAGATATTACTCCGAGCCTGAGAAACAAGCTTGTTCTGTTCCTGAAGCAGCAGCCAGCTATAGTTATGAAAATAAGGAATGTTAACAAGGTAAAAAAAAGAAAACACAGATGAGAGCAGTTGGAAGAAATATTACGCAGTTGCCTGCAAGCCACATTTTCTCTTCCAAGGGCCAAATCCATTGAGCCTCTGTCTTAATCCACATGAAGGTGCCTAATTCATATTTGAAGCTTCCTAATGCTTTCAGTAATTATGCAATAAGAACAAATAAAGCCACTTTTAATTGCAAATATGTTTACAAAAGCAACTTGTATAGTTAGTTGTATTTAGTATGCAACCTCAAAAATAAATTATCAGCAGTCTTGTATAACATCAAATGTCACCTTTACTAAAGGTAAGAGCCTAATGCTATTGTGAAAACCTGAATACAGAACTTCAAATGTACATCTGTCAACAGCTACCATTTTATAGCTATTTTATTGTGATCAACTCAAAACTTCCACAAAATAAAAAAAATTACAAACGCTAAAGTGAGAAACATAACATTTCAGACTAGCATATGTTGATTTCCTCTATTCCTTAAATAGTCTATAAATAGCAAGAAAAATCACAAGCTGACAATGTTCAGGTGGACTAAATATTAGGATCCCTCCTCAGCTATTACATAATTATTATTAATACAGGCTTTTGATCCACTACTTTAAAAGATTCTTATTTTATGAAATAAGGCCATCATTTTTAAAATTTTAAATCTAGTAAAAACATTCTAGATAGAGAAATCCCAACTTTGACTAAGTGACATTTAATCAGTTGTTGTAACTTATTTAATGTTTACAGTTATTTTCCCAGCTCTCAGGCATTCCTGCACTAGGTAGGTCCTTCATAGAAATTTTACCACCTATTAATAAGCTCTGAGAAAAGGACAAGCAGGAAAAAGTTACAAATTCTTTACGTGGCAATGTTTATTTTTATTTTTCCAAAGCATTACAACTAAATAAGTTCACTTTGATAGCAATATCTTGAAAACAACTTTATATTTGCTTTTTTTTCATGATACTGTTCTCTTAGCCCTACTTCATGCTATTCATGCACAATTGGACGTGCACATGCCTACAGCAAAGCTGAGATCCTTACCACCTATAAAAAGCATACCACTGCCATAGACATATAGGTGTCCAATCCTACTCCCCAACGTGCCACCCACCACCCCTGTTCAAGCTCCAAAGTAAGTGTTAAGAAGCCACCTGCACCAGAGCTACTTAGAAAAGCAGTGCTCCAGCACACACCCACATCAGCATAGACTGAGTTCACCAACACAGACAGACTAAGCACAAGCCATGAGTTGGCTGCCTGTAAGATACACTGAGTTCTTAAGTGCAGCATGGATGCTTCAAGCCCAAGTTAAAGCCACTAATGCAGATGGGAAGATCATTAGTCATTCTCATTAGTATGCCTAGATGGGCCATATGCAAGTAGTTTCAAAGAAAAGTGAGCTACAGGTGAGAGATACTGGGCCTTTTTACGTACCTGTAACCTTGAAATTATATTACTCTTCCTTGTCCAAACTGAGAACTATTTATTGCAATTTTAGATTTGTCACCAGGCAGTCTGCAGTAGGTGGTGCACAGCTGAGCATGCTATTGATGACTGTAGCTATGGTGGAAACTTCACAATCGGATTTGCCCATCAGCCTTACTGTGAATCATACAGTTTGGGCTCTTACACAAGACCTCTGATGCAATGTTTTGTTTAGCCTGGCTGCACAGGAGCTTAGCAATCAATTAGAAAGTTATGTACTCTAAGTGAATAGTATGTAGGAGAACACAATCAAGCAATTACTGGAGAAGCAATAGATATTGTTAAGTTATTAAATTAAATTTGCAAGAGAATGTCTAAATGTTTAATTGGAATTTGACAAAACTGCTTATGCAAGGAAGTTACAGCTTTTCAAAATACTAATTAGTATTTTAACAGAAAATTGTTATCTTGTTTTAGTAGTTTTATGAAATACCATTTAAGAGATTGACATCTTTATAACCAGAATAACAGTGGCAGTTCATTTGGAGAAAGAGCAGACTATTTCTACACCCACATTTAAAAGGCACACCAACTGAGGCAGAAGACACTACTTAGACAAAATCAAGTGTCATGTTTGCATAGTACTTGCTGCTTCTTGGATGACTAATGTTCCTTGAATTCTCCCCGTGAACAAATAACAGGTAAGGTGTGCCTGAGAGCTTGGATTATGCCCTATGCCTAGACTAGCATGTACAAACATACAAAATGAAAGGTGAGGTGAAAACTCAAAAGGAAAGCTCTGAGAACTTGAGCCTAAACTCCTACTTCCTTAGTAATAATTTTCCTTCCAGACCTTCCAGTAGTCATGTTTTCTTTGTGAATTTTATAGTATTCCTTAAAGTGTTCTAGTTCCTAAAAAAAACAGTAGTGCACATACAGTAACTTGAGATTTTATCCAATTCGCACACATAGCAAGTACACAGTTAATTTTTTTCAGGAACAAACCTGGAGGAAATACATGAAAATACACCCATCTTTGGACATGAATGGTCCTCGGTGAGCATCAACCAATTTGGTAACACCATAATTCTTTAGTGCCTTTAAAATGTATCAAAAGTACAATCACGGAGGTGAAAATAGACAGTTTCAAACACATTTGACGTAACTACAGTCATCACTGCATATATGACCACTACCTTCCAACATCCTTGAAAAAAAATATTCATGGCAGTAGGTAAGAATAAGTCGGTCCTTGGAGGTGATTTTTTAGCTACATCACTAATTTCAGCACAAAAAAAGGAAATAGACCTTGAAAATTAAGAGCAGCATAGAATAATTTAGCAGTTTCTAAACAGTGTTTGCCTTTCCTGTTATCAGCACTGGCTGTGTCTTTCTGCTGTATCTTCATTTAACAACAGGATTGTGGAGGAGTAGGTTAGTTTTGCCTGAGGTGATGGGTGAGGAGGACCGAGGAAAGTATCAAGAACATAATTTCCTCACTAACAAAGTCACAAGTTCAATTCTCTCCTCACTGCAGTTAGACATGCAGTCTTGCACAACGCAAGAGAGGAGGTGGTGTAATTTACACTTTTGCAGAATGCTGCCTTCAAAATGAAAAAAGCTGGCAATTCTTTGACTGAAAAACAGACCCAGACTTGAGCACTGAATACAGAATAACATCACTACATTGTCTCATTAGCTTCCAACTGAGCAATTTAGTTTAGACTGCAGACATGGTTAGCAGGCATACTAATTACAAAGAGACAGAACACAATGACTCTACCTCACTGAAAATCCTGAACGAAAAGTGCCCTAAGGATGGCAGTGAATTTCTTCCAGGAGCCAGCAATCAGACAATAACAGACAAAACTCATGGCTTGGTAAATAAAATAAAAACAGCTAAAAGATAAACATAAGGAGTAATTAAGATCCACCTGTTAATTACAATGCTGTATTGATTTATCTGCTTTAAGTAAGTTGCCTATTAGTTTCCCTATTTAATTTTTCTCACACTATGGGAAGAAAAAGGAGTAAGCCAGAATAGTAAATGATTATTTCCAAAGTACATGCTTCAATTTTTTCTTCTTTGCTTTTTCCTTTGTTCCTTAGATAGAAATTATCCCTTTAATTTTTGGGGGGGTTTTGTTTGTTTGTTTTTTGGGTTTTTTTTTTAAGCACACTGTTGGCTTGTCACTGGCTCACTGTCAAACACTTACTCTCCAACTCATCTTAGAGTTGCTCGACAGAATCCTAAAGGATACCTGTTTAACATCGACAGCTATGAACTGGAACCCACTGTCAGTTCACCTGGCCCTGCACACTCTGCATCCTGAGTCTGCGTTCTTAACATCTAAAGCCTGTGATCCTTCTCCAGGAGCATACACAGTTCAGTGCAATGAGAATGTAGCCACAAATGAGCTTCACAAATAATTCTCCTGTCTTAAAAAAAAAAAAAAGTCTTTGATGACAATTTCCAGACTGTAAAGTCCTTTCCTCTGGTTCTCCATGCCCTTGACAATTCACACAGATGATTTGTATTCAGAAAGCCAGGTTTGTGAAACTCCTGGAGTAACACACCTTGAGCTGAGCGAAGTCACAGAGAAGTGTCAGGGATTGACCTCCTGGTCTTTCATCATGTTTGAGGCTCTGCCATCACGTGCTGCCCCATCACTCCGCATGAAGGCCCTGCTGGGTGACCTTGTTGCCAAGGTAACCTCTTCCCTGACAACACGATTTTCCTGGTAAGAGCTGGGTTATTGTCTCAGCTGTTTGTGTTAAAATAGAAGACCATCTGCATTTAATGACCTTCTGTTTTTAGGACTTTGTTCTCATTTGATCTCAACACAGAAGTGAGCAAACACTGAAGAAGGTAAAAGGTCACACATCCAAAATAGCAGTTTAGCAGGATACAGTTCATTGTGGACAATGTAATAATTCGTTATGCATCAGAGACCTTCACATTGTCAGAGGACTGCTTTGCTAAATGGAAGGGAGCAATAAACGTTTTCCCAAGATATGCTATGCTGTAAACTGATTAAGTGACATGGAACTAATTATAGCATATAACACTTCCTGGGTCTTTCAGAGAAGGGACATCTTAAGTCCCTACTTAACAATTATTTCAGCTACTAGGCTTAAAAGAATATAGAGCAGTACAAATTAAGGGTCTACAAAGACGTTCTATGTCCACTGGCTTTAAGGTGTCCATAACACCATCTTCCTTTGTTTTCTTCTATGCCACCTTCATACACATCCAACTACGTTACTCTCGCATAAGTATCATCACCCCAAAAGGTCCAAGAAGTACATTATTCCTGGTTTAATTCACCTCCACAGCTGATGAAGGGAGACAGCAACTGCAGGAAAATGCAAGAAACTGCTTCCTGAAGGCATCTATTTCTGTCTGTTAAAAATACAAGGTTGGAAGGCAAATTTTAACACTAAACTTTAACGTTTCAAATGCTAAACTTGGCTGGGATCACACTTCAATCACTAGCAAACAAATGCATACAGATCCAGGACAGTTTACACATGGAGGAGAGAACACCATGGGGAAACAAGACAAAAGATAACTGCCAGGATGAAGGAAGAAAATTGTTTTCATAGACCACTATGCACAGAACAGGAGATACTTCCATGTTGCAAGACACTTAGATTGGATAACAAGGCAAAAACACTGTGATCTTAATAAACAGGTCAGTAGCCAGGAGCACTGTCTAGTGAGACTAGAGCCTCCACAGCCTTTAAGGGTTTGAGGTATTCATTAGATATAACTGGCATAAGTTTGCTGCAGAGGGGTCTCTTTGGTGAGATTTCAGCCTCCATCAATTTAATGACAACCTGTTCTTTATCCCTCCCTCCCACAAACATTTCATTTCAATTGTACACCAAGTGCTTATTTCATATGGGTCAACATGCCTAATTGAAGCACAGTATTTGAATTGGCAAGTAGCCTGTTGGTGATTTGTTCTTCTGAGAATCAATGCTATGTAAAACAAAAGGTGTAATTCTACACTGTTTTCTACTAAATGAAACTCCATGCATACTGTCCAGAGCAATCCCCAAAAGTCTTTGCTACAATACCACATTTGCCATATAAAAACATGCATGTGCCAAGAAAATGAAGCTGCAATAAACCCTACAGTGATAAAGAAATCAAAAATATTAAATTTGATAACTTCTGGGTATTGACAACTGAAAACAGAAAGAGTGCCATTTAAACTGACTGTTGAGACACTTTTTGCATGTATATTTAAAAATATATATAGCTTGTAGTTTATTAGTATTTGGTCAGTTGTCATCTGCTGAAAAGAAAGCATACAGACAGTCTATTTTGACCTTTTCAGAATTTTCAAATTTTAGTTGTTGGCCACTCTTTTTGTTTCCTCTGTCTGCAACCTTAATATTCTGTGAGCAGAGAAATGGAATGGTTGTCTTCTCCAAATAAAAACACTGTAAAGGTTAAAGCAGCGTAAGAGATTGCCGCTGTTGTTCTGCTGTCATTTGCAAACTACACCGGAAGCCAGGACTGGAAGGTGCTGCTCAGATGAGAACAGTGAGTGGAAATAGGGAATGACAGAACTTCAATTCATTTTTGTAATAATGAGCTTTATAAACTCTTCAAGTTTCTCTCAGCAATCTATTAATAGAAGTAATAGCTTATGAGTAGTCCAGCTGATTCTAACGCAGTACTTGACTACTTAGTTTCTAAGTCTTTTTTAATAGTGCTCTATGTTTAGCTAAACACCAATTCATGCAAGTTTAATACATCACATTATCATAATTTCACAAAGTGATTGCTGCTGTGCAGTGTTACAAGCAGACACATATTTTAGTGTCACACTGCATTGGCACCTGAGTATTTTTGCATTAGGTTTCTCACACAAATGTTCATAACTTTTCCTTGGTAATGCTACTGGGAAAGGGGGGATGAATTCCCACCGAAATTTTGAAAAGGTAAAAGCTGGCAACCTGGCTATACATTTGTTACTTGGCAGTGTTACCTATTCATACCGAATATGTTACAACTGTCAAGTTGAACTAACAGTTTCTAATAACATTAAAAAGACTCATTGACACAATATATCAACTACTGTAAATTACTTTATTTGGAAAATTTATTGCTCACAGTATTTTTTCTTTTGTTTTTCTCTTTACAATAATTAAAGCCAAAAAGTATATCAGTTTTTATTTTCCAATCTAAATGGAAAGTAACTGTAAAATTTACTTTTTCAATTTAAAAAAACATATGAAGACAGGGCAGGGTGACCTTTCAAGTATGGACTAGCTATTGCACATGTTTTTTGAAGCACTGCAAGATTTAGTCATAACTACTAAGCTTCACTAAGTGCAAGTCAGAAATAACTCTCCTTGGTATGTTGTAACATCTCTTGTGCTTCCTTATTCAGAACTATGCAACAAAAACCGCATTGTTTAAAGAGATCCAAGAACAGGCTAATACTTCAACAGTGTTTTATCAGTCCAATAGTCTAAGCAACAGTCTCATTAGAGGAATCTAAGCAACCTCATTGCCAATACACATATTAAAAAGTCTCATTACTAATACAAATAACTTATTCAAAGAAAGCTTCCTAGCATCCAGCTATTCCTCTGGTGCTATGCTCTTTCTTTCCCACATCACCCAGCATTAAAGGTTTGACAGTCTCAGCTGTACTCAAGCAGAGCTGGGGGAACATCTCCCACACAGGAATTGGTTTTACACATTTTCTTATTCCACTCTGCTTCCTGGGACCCTGCTCAGGACAATACAAGTCTACCCTAATGGCAAAAATTGTTGCCATTTACCCCTTTTAGTCCTATCATCAGGTGATAATGGCAAAAGTCCTATTTAGTGGATGAAACCACAACTTCCTTTTTCCCCCACAGAGGCTCACTCAGTTTACTGACTAGGTCAGAGGAAGGCTGTTTTCAATTGTTACTTTGGGCAGGTGCATAAACTGTAACATAAATATTTAATTAGGTATAATATGAAGGTCTAATAACACACTCTTTACCTCCAAAATTTAAGTTACCCAATAGAAATAATTTTAAGAAAATAACTATCCAAGTGGTATCACTTTGCTCAGGGTTGTAAAATCTTGTCTTGATTGAATGTATCCTAAGGGTGAATATATTGAACCAAAACCAGCAACTGAAGGGGACTTTCAGGTTTACTTCATATTATCAGAACTGAAGACACTTGCAACTACCTTGAAAACCAGTAGTGCCTTCACACAAAGTACTCCAAACCACTTCCATGATTTTTCAAAACAGCTGGAAAGCTGCTGAGCCTCGAAAGTACTATCCTATTTCCCCCTTTATATCTTTCTATCTGTGTGAATTAAGAAAGACTCAGCTGTAGTTCTTGACAAACAAGAGGACAAGTGGAACAAGAAATAACACAAGGATTCCCTCATAGGTTCAAGCTCATTACAGAGGTTGGCTACTAAAGGACTTTTCCACAATTTCTTTACAAATTTTGTCCCTTGCAATTTCTAAGCAACTCTAGACTATTTTGAGCTGTATCAAGTTAAACTCTCAGACAGGCCAGCCTGGCATTCAAGGTGACTGGAAACACAACATGCATGGTCTAGAGAAGAAGGTGCTGCTGCAGCTTATATACTCTATTGAAGCTCAGTCACTGCTTCTGCCAATTGCACTCCTGATAGCAGTTTAATCACAACAGCACAAACCACAGAGTAAGCACCCAAATATTTTTTTAAGGGTCTTGCCTTCTGTGGAGAACCCCCAGTGCTGTGACCAACATATTATCAACTTATTTAAACTAAATCTGACATATACATATAAAGGAATTGCAATCACTCTTATCAGCTCGAGGCAGGAATACCCTGAATGATTTTTTCAGGATTCCAGCTGGTTGCATGCATTAAGAGCATTTATTACTGCTCATGGCTAATATGACTTTTATAACTGCTCCTGAGGGACTTGGAATCATTGCTATCATCTGGAGGCTCAGACACCAGCAAACATATCCAAGAAAGTCATGTATCCGAAGCACACACAGCATGTTTAAAAGCTAAAATATGTTATTCAATCACAAACTTAACAAGATACATATGCTGAGCATTAATAATCATTACAGAAATTTATCATCAACTTTCAATTTGAATGTCAAATAACAATTTGATTAGAACATTTAGCAAAACAGTTACCTATTTCCAGAAATTAAGTAAGAGTGAAAACCTACCTACTATTTATTGTTCAACTGCCTTAATATCACAGAATCACATAGCATAACCTCATGGCACCGTGAGGCTAGAAGTGACCCTCTGGAAGTCACCTGGTCCAATCTGCCTGCTCAGAGTCACCTAGAGCAGGTTGCCCATAAGTGTCCAGGTGGCTTTTGAGTGTCTTCATGGATAGAGACTCTGCACACTCCCTTGGGCACCCTACTTGAAGGCTCGCTCATCCTCCCCAGTGAAAAAAAGCGTTACCCAACATTCAGATGGAACCAACCATGTTTCATTTTGTGCCCATTGCCTCCAATCCTGTTACAAGGAATCACTTTGCATTTGCACCCTCCTTTCAGGTACTAATATGCATTGATTAGATCCCCTCTGAGCCTTCCCCTTCTCTAGGCTCAATAGTCCCAGCTGCTCTTACCAGCCCTTCTTTGTATGTGAGACAGTCGAGCCCCATCATTATCTTTGTGGCCTTTCATTGTACTCTCCAGTATGTCCATCTCTCTCTTGTACTGAAAAGCTCAGAACTTGACACAGTGTTTCAGACATGATTCCACGAGCGCAACAGAGGAAAAACATCTATTCTCCTGAACTGCTGGCAATGCTTAGCCTAATGTAGCCCAGGATACCATCCACCTTTGTACCAAGTGCTTATTGCCAACTTGGGTTCAGCTTGGTGCCTACTGGGACCTCAAGGTCGTTTTCTGCCAAGCTACTTTCCAGTACCATGGCCTCTAGCATGTATTGGTACACAGGATTGTTCCTTCCCAGGTGCAGGACTTTGCCCTTTTTGAACTTCACAAACATCCTGTCAGACCATTTACCCAGCTTGCATTTATGCATACAAGAGAGTTACTACATCTCATTTTCTCTTTTCCTTACATGCTGATAAGAAACACTACTTTTATACTCATCCTCAGTTAACGAAAACTATTGAACTAATGAAGAAAGACTGACATGCACTGTACAAACTAAAAATAGAAAGAAAATATAAACAGTAACAAACACCAGGAGGTCTGCCACTTGCTTGGGAGTAGCAACAGTCACTGCAAAGCTTTTCACATCAAAGGAGTATAGAACAAATACTGATGTGCACACAGTTAAGCAGAATACATTTATTTGTTTTCTGCTCATTTGTTTTTAGATGACAAGCCTAACATAAATCTTGGCTTCACAAGTTGATTTGTATAATTTGCTCATACATGAACTGAACAAGAGTTTTCCACTGCAGAAATCCCCACTTGGGACCACATTTTGCCGCCAAGATGAAGCTCTGTCCTCCTCATTTGCAGACCTCACAGGGGAGTTTCTAGAACAGTGTGCAATTACCACACAATGCTCTCACAGCATTACTGAAGGAGAGCCGACAGCAATTTTTTTTTTTT